>MCGO01000200.1:0-68504 GCA_002104985.1 Rhizoclosmatium globosum | reverse complement strand
GACCTAAGGCAAGTGATGATCCACCATATGGAGTGTTTGGCATAGAATGTCTGTCAAGATGCCATCGTCATCAATGTCTTGAATTGTTGATGGCACAATCGGCAAGTAGTCCCGGTTGTTTTCTTCCAAGGTATCTTGCCACATGCGCGCGCCATTCACCCTGTTGCAAGATTATCAGACAAATAGAATACAAGAGTGTGACTCACATCATACGGTAAACTCCGATCACAACATTCACTCCAGCTCTTAACTTTTGAAGAGGTCGCAACACTGGTGCATCCAAATCCCGCTGAGGCGCGTCCACGCCCATTTCTGTAATGAACTTGACTGTCGCTTTTTGGCTTTCAGTCAAATCAGCAACTTTAAGAGCGAGATAGACTTTTTGGTATTTCAAGTCAGCTCTCCACAAGAACAGACGACTTGCCAAAGCACGTAGATATATCACTTCGGCAATTAGTGAGCTCATTTGATTTCTGAGACGAGTCATATCGATACGCTGGGACTGGCGGACAATCATAGACGATGCGCTTGTGGCGCTGGCTGGAGCAGCGTCAATAGAAGCTTCACCGACAGTGTTAACTAAAGTATCACGGATGATATTGATGATTTCGCTGCGGGATTGTTTGGCAGAATGAAGCTCTCGTCTAAGTTGAGCAATCTCATCGTGAAGCTAGAGTCATGTTAGCAACTGTCAATTCAAGGTTATTTTATGCATACTTGATCTTCTGCAGTTCCACCACGAGGTGCTGGTCGCAAAGCACTGTTGATGGACTCTTCCTGGTCTTCCAATAACCGTTGCTGATACTGATAACGACGCTTGAGATCATCTGCCTTAACTGAAAGACGCTTTGACCGATCTTTTTCAAGAGTGAGCTGAGATTCAAGTTCCCTTCGAGCCTGTAAATCGAAGTAATAAATATACATGTATCCTCCGATTGTGTATGAATACTAACATGATCTGCGTTGGCCAACTGATTCTTCAAGTCACGATTTGGCTGAAAGATGCTTGTAAATCACGCTCCATTTCCATTTCTCTTCGACTTCCTCCAGGTCGTCGAGGAGACTCAGCTTCTTGCAGCAGCTCTTGGATGCGGACTTCCAAAGTATGAATTTGATTGTTTCTCAACATTAAATCATGCTCAAGATGCTCCTTCTCTGATCGGAAGACGCGAAGCGCATCCTCCATGTTAGAGTTCCCGCGTCGTCTCAAGTCCTCTTCGCGAATACGTTGCCACTCCGCCTCGCGATCCATCATTCTGCGTTCATGAACCTTACGTTCTTCGTGGAGCTGTCTTTCCAGGGCTTGCACATCCGCAACCAATTCCTGTTCCCGACGGCCCAAATCACGGTTGTCAAGGTTGCGAGATTTAAGAGATGAATTCTCTTGGCGCAAGGTATCACAGGACTTTTCAAGATCTTTTGAGTGGTTTCAATGAAGTGACTTCCGTCAGCAATCTGTTGCGTTCCTTCTCCAAGTTGCTAACCAACTTGTTCAAGGCAACTCTCTCCTTGTCATACATATCTTCCAACTGCTGATTCTGTTCAATGTGCTGCTGCTCCATTTCAAAGAAGCGGCTGTTAAACTGCTCCTCTGCACGAACTTCCGCGTTTCTCACCAACTCTTCCTTCTTTTCCACCTCACTTCGAAGAAGATCATTTTCTGCTTGGCTTTCTTCAAACAAAACAGCAAGTTCATCGAATTCTTCTCTCAAGCTCAGATTTTGTTTTCTTGATTCCTGTTCAGCAACCATATTTTCGGCCTGGGTCTTAGCAATCAGGTTTCGCAAGATCATATTGGCACTAAGTTCGTGTGACCACACTTTCTTGAGCTCATCAATCTGTTGAGTCATAATGCGGAAGGTCTGTACATCAGAAACTCCAACACTTCCAGTCTCACGGGCAAGCTTGAGGTTCAAGGCATCCACGGCTTGCTTGAGAATCTGAATTTCACGAACATGTTCAGCCAGCAAGGTTTGTGCATTTTCGACTTGGAGTTGGTATCGCTCGCTTTGATTCGCTTTTGTGACAAGCTCCCCGTATTCGCGAGACGACAAATGGTAATCGTTACCAGCATCTGGCTTTGAAGGAGCTTGCTTCACTTTGTTGACTAAAGAGCCAAGGTAGCTGATTTCCTTCTTCAACAAGTTGTTTTGGGATGCCACATCTTCCAGGCCACTAATCAGAATATTCAGCGAAGAAAGAATTGTTTTCGATTGGACACTGGTTGAATTCATAGCTATAAACGATTGTTATTATACAACTACAAAATCTCTCAAAAAACTTGCCTCGAATGTCTTCAAGAACCGCCTGCTTTGTCAAAGCAAAGCCATTCACTGATTGCTGGTACTCTTCTACTTTCGCAATGAACTTTGATACCAAAGAAAGTGTTTCCACGGAAAGGTCTTCTCCAGTACTCTTCTTTGATGATCCTGACTCCTTGAAAAGTCTCGCTAAAACTTCAACGTCATTCAACAAGCGCTTGTGGTCATCCAAAATAGAAGATTGAGATTGGACAATCAGCTTGATTTGGCCGTCGTCTGTTCTGGGGACAGAGGAGGATGGCACAATGCCGCGGGGTGATGAGACAGACACTTCGTTCAAAATCTTACGTGAAATAGAAACGTTGGTCTCAGTAGATCTGATCAGTGTGCTAATTTGGGATGTGAGAACATCAAGGATCTCAGCCTTTTCGATTGGACCAAAGACTGGAACAGATCTTGTTCCTCTTTGAGAAGTTGCTGACAACAGCTCATCAAGCGTTTTTGACGTCTTCCCTGCTCTGTCAATCGCCTCTTCATACTTGGAAATATCAAGCATACTAATAAAAAAGGCAAGTTTAGAAACCGAATGATTATTGCACATTGCAAACCTAGTGTCGGGAGTCTCCTTGATGGAACCAGGAATTGTAGACTTCAATCTAAACAGCTCTTCTTCGACTACATCTAGACGATCCGACTTCTTCACGAGCTCGTCACGATAGAGTTCCATAGATTGCACACTAGACTTGTTAAGTTTCGCCAAACTGTTGAGCTTCTCCTCCAATTCTGCGAGCGCAGTCTTGTATGAGGAGTGAACAGATGCAAGCTCATCTTCCTTGTTACGGACTTCAATCTTCAACAAAGCCAATTCATGCTCGACAGTGACACGCCCGCCAGTGCTTCCAGCAAAGAGAGAATCGGCGGTTGGGATTCCGGCAAACACAGGGTTTGGCGAAGCATTTAAGCTTTTCAATTGGAAGAGTTCACGCTCCAAGTTCTCGATAATTTGCTGCTTATGAGCAATATCCTGAACCAAAGATGTTTCATTGTTGATGACGGAGTTGAATTGAGCACGTTGAGACTCAAGACTGTCGACTAATTGTTCGAGAGTTTTAATTCTTTCGTCAGATTGACTAATACGTGAATGGAGCTCTTCTAGTTCGACACGTTGAGCTGCTTCAATCTCACGGAACTCAGTCAACTGTCTGTCAAGAGAGTCACGCTCGCCAGAAATGAGAAGTCTTTCTTGTTCAGAAGCTTCCAACTTGATAGCAGCTTCTTTCAATTGGAATGAAATCGAGTCAATGGCTTGTTGTGACTGTAGCAAAAATTAAGAAACGCAGAAATAAACCAACAATTACATTACCTCAGAATATTGCGCCATCATGCCTTCCAGCTGGGCTTGTAAGCTCTTCCACTGCGACTCCGCTTCATCGCACCTTCCAGACAAACTTTGCCTTTCATGTTCGAAGTACGACTCCTTCTCCGCTGATACCCTGTAGCTTTCGTCCAGAGCGTTTTGAAGATTATAAATCGCCGAGTCCTTTTCCGCAAGAAGCGCATTGGTCCGAGCATCACTTGACTCAAGATCATTTTTCAAAGTCTCAAGCATATTGGCCCCATCCAAGAACTTTTCTTGGATTTCGTCACGTTCGGCTTTCAGTTGCGCCACAGCCATTTCCAAGTCTCGACAAGCAGTTTCGGACCTAGTCGCTTGAGCTTCCACATCATCGAAACGAAGCTGCAATTCAGTGACATATTTGGTTGATTCCTCGAGTTGTAGGGAAGCATTTCGTGCCTCTTTATCAGCCTGTTCAGCCTTTATAAACATCAGTGAACGCACGACAATACAACCAACGAACCTCCAATGTAATTTGCTTCAGACGTTCTTCCAGAAGAGAAATTCCTCCTGCTTCTCAGATTGGTATTGAGCGTAAGTGTTTGAGAACTGTTCCATTCGAATTTGAATATCGGCTTCGTGTTGTTGATGCATCAACTGAATCTGGTTTTCCAGATCCGTCAACTTAGACTCGTACTGAGAACGGATTTCTTCCCTCTCCGATTCACTCAGACCAGAGCTTTGATTCACATTGTCTAAAGTCATCTGGACTCGTTACGTTCACCCAAAACAGCATCGCGCTCTTGCTCCAAAGCGGCAACAGCAGCTTGTAAGTCAGAAACTTGCTGTTGATAGTATGCAGAATCACGGCTTGTAGAATCAAGCTGTTGCTGCAACTGCTCATACAACGCGTTGGTCTCGTCGAGCTGGCGCTCCAATCCAACACATCGCGTCTGAGATTCATCGATCGCACCTTGTAGATGTTGATACTGTTCTGCAACATGGGTTCGTTCCCGCTCCAACTCTCCAACACCACGCAACGTATCAAGTTCAACGGCAGCTGCAGTCAAAGACTCCTTTTCAGCCGCATACTCATCCATTTGTACCTTCAACATAGAGCACTCCTCGCTGAGAGCATTCCTCTCCGCGCGAGTTTGCTCCAACTCATCAGTAATAAAAGCAATCTGCTCCTCAGCGGCAGACAACTTTGCCGTGACCTATTCAATACCTCGTCACCACCCGCTAAATCACTCTCAATAAGCTGCAAACGGCCTTGAGCTTCTTCGTGCACTGCGTAATTGATTTAATTCAGTAGTTAATCCCTGCTTTTCAGCTTGCAATGACGCGGAAAACTCTTCTTCCGCACTAAAGCGCTCTTTCAAAAAGTCGATTTCGTATTGAAGTTGACCGCGCTCGGTGTTAAAGCTTTCAATAGCTTGTGAGGCCAAGTTGAGTTGATCTTCCAAATGAATAGTGTGCGCTTCTCATCGGTGAAGAGCTGGTCATAGCGAGCCTGCAAAGTCATTCGCGTTCAGGCAAGAAACATCCTCGAACAACAAAGCAGAACTTACCTCGCTTCAACAAGCTGCTGTCTCAAGAACTCCACCTCCTCAGGATCCGCAGATTGAGTTGACTCTCTCAATACATTGCACTGATGTGTAAGCTCGTTGACTTGAGCAAATCTGATCCCGCTCAGTCCTCAAGTTCCCGAACCTTCTCAGTCAAAGTTACATTTTGTCCAGTAACATCCTGCAACTGATCAGCAAGCTGTCCACGCTCCATATCAATTTGCTGCATGCTTTCAAAAGTAGTTGAGTGTAAGTTTTTGACTTGCTCCTCCAATTCAATAAGTTGTGCCGACTTCTGCTCCAGCTCCGCAATTTTAGCAGCCAAGTCCGCTCATAGGTATCCTGCTTTTGAGAAGCTCAGAGTTCAGTGTAGAAAGATCTTGGTTGTCGTATTTGAGGGTGTTATAGGTGTCAACTTGCTCTTGAATTGTGTGTTTCAAGTCACTGTTTTCGTGCGTCAATTTCGCAGAGTATCAACCAGCTCAGCAGTATCGTTGGTAGACTTTGCTTCAATTTCGCGGTAAAGCTGCTCGAAACGAGACGCGCGAGATTCGGCCTCCTGCAAGACGTGCTGGCTATTGTCAAGCTCGTTTCTCAGTTCTGCAATCTGGTTCTCGAGAACGGCTTTTTCTTCAGTAAAGCTTGCCAATTGCGCGGTAAGATCATCAACTTGTGCTGCAAAGGCATCCGCCTCCTCTTCCAAAGCCTGACGATCCTCCAAAATCTTTGCACCAGCTTCACGCAGGGTATTCAACTCTTGCTGTAACATGGCATTTTCCTCTTCCAAAGAAGACTTCTCGCCGACGACTGCAGAACCGCTTCTCGAATGTGATGGTTCTGAGCACTCAGGTTCTCAAAGCGATTTGACAGGTCGTCATATCGTGCGACAAGGTCTTGATGCCTAGCATGCATTTCTTCAGCAGCAGCTACGAGCGATTGGTTTTGAGCATTCAAGTCAGAGTGTTGAGCCGTCAACAGTTCTTGCTCTCCCAAAAGCTGTTCATGCTCAATCAACAACGCTCGTGCTCCGTTTCAACTTTTTGAAGTCGTTCACTGACATCAATAGCGTCACACCGCATATCCTCAACCCGAATCTCAAGCTCCTCCTTCGCCCTAGCGACTTCTTCAAACTGTCCTTGAGCAGCTTCCATCTCCTCCCCAATGATCTCATACGGTTCTTGAGCGAATCATACTCCTTTTGGAGAGTCAAGAGAACTTCAAGATCAACAGATTGAGTAGCCTTGAACGAAACCTCCTCCTTCAATCGGTCCAACTCCTCTCGAACCCGTGTCCTCTCCGCCAAAGCCGCATCACGTTCAGAAACAGCAACCCCAAGTTTCGCCTGAACGTCCTCCAAAATCGTGTCGCGTCTCCAGTACCATTACAGCCTCCAAAAGCGCCGCATCCCGCTCCTTCCTCGCCTCCTCAACCAGACTTTGCAAAGCCTTCACATCCGCTTGCACAGTCGCAATCTTTTGCAACAACGAGTCCCGCTCGATATGAACGGCTCGAACTCTTCTCCAAGGTCATCCCGCTCTTGCAACGCCATTGTCAGTTTCTCCAAGGCTTCGATTTTGGCGAAATCACAAACGTCAAAGTCGTGTCGGAGATGTTCGAGCTGTTGTTCCAGGTGCTTACGCTCTTCCAGAGCTACAGTTAGTTTCTCGAGGGCGGATTTTGTCTTGTGAGAGAACGTCGATTTGGCGGTTCAGGTCGGAAATTTGAACGTCAGTGTTGGCGCTTTGTGGAACGATTTCAGAGTCCCATGAATCCCATTCCTCTGTGTTGGTAGTAGGTTGAGGTTGAGGAGTGATGGATCTTGGAACAGCAACGGGTGGGACAGCATTGGGTTGAGCTTCCAGTTGCTCTTCCAGGAGCTCAAGTTTCTCGCGGAGTTCCATGTTGTCTTCCTCACTGGCCTTGAGGTATTTTTTAAGCTCGTTGATTTCTGCTGCATATGAGCGACGTCTTGGCTGTTGTTGGCAGCTGACGGTGGTGGGAAAACAAACTGCTCCTGCTGACGCTGACGCAACAGATCCAATTCCTCTTTCCGTCTTTTCAAGAGAATTCCTCAATTCAGCATTATCCTCCTCACTCGCCTTCAAATACTTTCGCAAATCAACAAGCTCCTGCTCCAGCCTCAAAACAACCTGTTTGTGCAACTGACGCGCAGCTTCCACCTCTCCCTTCAACTTCAACTCTTCAGGAGTCTCTACTCGAGGGAACACAAATTGTTGCTGGTGTTGTTGAACCACGCCTCTTTCTCTTCCTCCAAGATTTCTACACGCTCCCGCAATTCCACATTGTCCTCTTCACTTGCCTTCAAGTACTTTTTGAGCTCAAGCACTTCAGTCTCCAACCGCTGAGAATCGTTCTCATACAAAACCCGAAGCTCTTCAAGCTCTTTCTTAACTCGAACAACTTCTTCCCCAGCAACGACACCACCAGGTGCATTCGCCCCGGTAGGCGAGTTCCTCACAGACCGAACAACTTCCTCCAAATCATCCACCTTCTCTCTAACCCCCCATTCTCTCCTCAGCAGCCTTCAAGTACCTCTGCAACTCCCGAATCTCATTCTCAAGACGCGTGCTCTGTTCAACGAACCGATTCGCCTCTGTCTCCTTCAACTGCTGGAGATCCATGATTTCTTGTTGGAGTTGTGCGACTTCGAGGGCGGTTGATTTGAAGTGGGTGAGGGAGGTTTGGAGGTCGTGAGAGCGGATACGTTCTTGTTCGGCTTCGCGGGAGAGGGTTTCGATTTCGGTTTTTAGGTGGGTGATTTCGGATTTGAGAGAGTCTAGTTCTGCGTTGGATGGGGTTGTGGTGGTTGTAGGGAAGGAAGGGGAAATGGCGCTGTTTGGTGGGGTCTTTGATTTTGGAGAGGCGGCAACGTTGAGGGTTGGCCATTCTTGGTCCCATTGGAGTTGATCGATTTGTTCTTGAAGTTTTTGGTTTTCGGAACGAGACTCGAGAAGGTCTTTTTCGAGATTGATGAGTTTGGTTTCCAAGTCTTCTGTGAAAGTGGAAGTTTTGGGTTCAGATGCAGAGGATTCAAGAGTTCGGATACGCGAAACGAGCGAGTCCTTCTCTTCTTGCAGTTGTTTGACGAGGGAATCTGACGCTTCCACGCGGGTGAGTACGTCCTTCCCAGCCTCCACTCCCTTTGTGAGTTGATCCACTTGACTTTGAAGGGATCCAATCAATTCACTCTTTTGCTCTAATTCTTTCAGATATTGAGATCGCTCAGCTTGAACAAGTTGGAAATCTCCTTGAAGAAGTTGAAGTTGACTGTGGACAGACTCCAGTTGTTCGTCTTTGGCAGCCAATTTTTCCAAAAGATCGGCTGTATTATCTGACGTGGGTATGACGGCTGTTGTTGCTGCAACGAGTGAAGTTTCCAGCTCTGAGATTTTGATATTCAGGGAAGCTTCCTTAGACTTTGCAGCTTCCAAGTCAGACTCAAGTTGTTGGTATTTCTCCAGTGATACTCGCGTTGGACTTTGTGAGGCGCTTCTCTTTGTTTGTGACTCAACAGCTTCCTTCTCTCGCTCCAAAAGAGCAATCTTATCCAAAAGAGCGCATTCAAAGATGAGGTTTGAGATAGACGAGATTCAAGTGAGTGTTTGGCGCTAGAGAGTTCTTCAATGATGGCCAATGTAGTGTCAACCTGTGTTTTTGGGTGAAAATGTCAGGGCCTGTGTGATGGTTGAAGGGATAAATATACATTGAGCGGCTTTGAGGACTGAATAGGACTCTTTGCCTGAGGACCGAATGGATCTTCTTGTAGGCTGAAGCAGGAGAAGGCCTTTGTTAGTGCTAGTAAAGCGAGACTTCCACACGCACCGATGTCCTCGCCGATGGCCGAACCGAGTTCTTAGACGGCCTTCGAAGTGACGAGGGAGACAGTCTTTGGCGCCACTTAACTCGTTTGAAGGATACTTTTAATCGACACTTACTCGTTCTCGTTCTCGTTCTCGTTCTCGTCGTCGCCAAAGTTGGACACGAGGCCGGCCGGACTTTGCCCGTGGCTCACCTTCGTCGAATTCGTACAGCGACACGCTCGACGACCCGGGCGCCGCCGATGTTCGTGCGCGCTGGAACCGGTCGAGTTTGCGCTTTGCCTGGAGAAGCTGTCGAATTGGACGTGGTTGGAGCATAAAAGGTGTGCGTGAGTAAACTGGTTAAGTGGTCGGGGAGGGGCGTACCTTGGTCTCCCGGTTGATCATCCCAGTGCGGGGTGTTTGTTGGTGTCAAGTTGAAGGCGAGTAAATTGATGTTCTGATTTCTCTCTTCCTCTTTCTCTCACTTCATAAATTAACTATGATAAATAGGGCCTCTTTGTTATTACCTTAATTATTCTTTATTTATCTTTAATGGAGGGGTGTTGAAAATCTCCGTTGAACTGACTGGCAAAGATGGAGGTCTTACCACCACAGGAGCCTCACGTCCAAAAAACAGGAAAAGAGCTGTGGAATATTGTGCGGAGCGCAGTCTCGCCAGAGAAATCATCTCGACCGATTCCAGACACTCAAGATCAACCAAAAGTTCCGCCCCCTATCCACTCACAATCAAACAAGGCTTTCAATTTCGGTTCAGACTAAGATCAAAACACTTGCTTTCTACTATGGTTGTTCACGAAAAGATGCCGCGTCACAGAGAAGACTGTCACTTGAGGATAATATGGATCAAGTCACTTCTTCAAAACATCATAAATCAACCAAGCAAGATTCTGCTGTCCTTCTTGAAGATGGCAACAATGACCCAATTTCGTCGCGTCCGCCACCTCTTCCCTTTCCCCCGGACATTGTAACACCTGCTACAACAAGCAAAAGACAAGAAAACAGCTTACACGTTTGTACTTGTTGAAACCAATAAGGCAATCAAATGCTGGGACTCTGTGAAATGTTTACCAAACCATCCTCGATACTCAACAAAGTCAGCAAGAGCATTGGAAAGCTTTGTTTTATCCCGCGATATAGCGTCTATGCTGCTTGTTCCGACGAAAAGGCTATTCGAGTAAGTCTTTAGCTCAGTAATTGACAGATTCTTGCATCTTACACGAATATAGTTCTATAACCCTCACTTCGAACTTATACAAACACACAAAACAACTCACACATACAATTGTAAGACTTCTATTATCTCTCGGTTCCATTCATTTAACTCTCACAGTTTACTCTACAACCCACACTTGCACCAACTAATCGCAATAAGTTCACACGTAATCACAACCTGGGCCATGAAAGCAATCGTATTCAGGTACTCTTTCCCCACACGTCTCTCATCCTAACCACCCAAAAACCAGAGGAACACTCACAATCGACATGACCCTCCGCTCCCAAACCGAAATCTCCCTCCCCCCAACAGAATGGATAACCTCCGCAACATTCGACACCCACACAACATACATCCACATCCTCGTCTCCTCAAAAGTCCTCGTCTACGATTCCACAACACTTATGGAACTCGACTCCTGGCTCTCTATATCATCGCGCCAGGTGACGTGTCTCGTAACGTACCATCCGTATGGGTTCACGGTTGTAGGGTGTAAAGACGGGTCTGTGAAGGTGTTGAATAGCGCGAATGTGCTTGTGCATGAGTTTCAGAGTCAGTATAAGCCTGTGACGGCTGTGGCGGTGTATCCATATGGACCTGTTGTTGTCGCGTCAGCGATGGACAAGACGGTGCGGATGTATAATTTGAGGACTTTTAAGGAGGTTTATTGGTATGTGTTTGAGGATTTAGGTTTGGAAGCATACTGATGGCTTGGTAGTCTTCAGCTGCAGGATAAGCCTCTTGATATGCATATTATGGATGAAAATAGCATGTGCCTTATGTGTACTGATTCAGTTATGGTCTGGAGTCTGAATCACATCAACACTCAGTTCTGTAGCATAAATGCACGTCCTCTTAAAATCAGAAATATTGAATCGATGGGAACTCCATCACGTATTCTAGCAAGGTCCGAGGATGAAGTCATTCGATTAATCAGTCCAAATCCGGAAAAGTAATTACAACGTGTCTCCCCTTATTTGAAATGGACAGAGTAGTAGACGTGATTTATGCCGCAAAGCAAGTTGAGTCCTCTATATCAGTCTATCCAAAACACTAAACGCACCAACAGACAAAATTTCCTCTCATCGAGAACGGCGAAATCTGGATCATAGGCACAACAGTAAACCCATGCGTAGTTCTCGACATCTGGCCCAGATAGCGACGGAGAAGACATCAGCTGTCTCTGCATCGTGGAAGGATTCAAACAAAGCAACACAGTCGTCCCCGATATGCGAAGGAAATCTGTCATCAGCAAAAGAACCAACGGGAAAGAAAACAAATCCCCACTTGTACCGTACAGCGTACTTATGAGTGGAACCAAGAACGGACAAATTGATTTATAATTTGGTGGGCGATGTTGTTCATCGGCAACAGCTCCATTTTGGGAATGTGACGTGTATTGCGAATGATATGGAGCAGGATATTCTTGTGACGGCGGGTGACGATAATGTGATCAATGTTACGCATTTTAATCCTGGGGCTGCGAATATGTTTGAGGTTAAGGTTGCGATTGAAACAGAGCATGTGCCTAAGGATATATGTATGGATTGAACCATATATGCGTGACTTATGAGGATTCCACCGTGCATATGTTTTCGTTTGATCTTGAGGAAGGGAGTTGAGTCATCCTCCTACTCTATAACTTTGACACCTGACCATTTCAAGTATAGCTTGGAAGCCGTTACCGAATCACAGTCGCAGTGACGACCACTCAGAATCGATTTCTTCCATCTGCTGCATTAAGAAGCTTGGTTTATTCCTAACATCAAGTCACGACGCGACAATCAAAGTGTGGGATCTCCAAAATAACCTTGTTCGGTGAGATTCATGAGTCTGTATCTCAGCTTACACTATTCCAGCGAAATTCAATTTCACGATCCAATCGAATCAATATGCATCGCAAACCCTAAAGGCGACATCTTAATCGACATTGAAAACCGGATCGACATCATAAACTACGCGCTCTATCCCTCCTAAATACGTAAAGCTAGCGGACAACTTAGACGACACAACTTCCGCAATAGAAGACCCAATCTCCTTCGACGAAGACTTCAACTTCAAACTCAACTTCGCCGCGTCTCACGTACCCTGTAAAGACAGTGCAAACGACTTGGATGGCATCGACTTTTCATGGTTGGAAGGATCCAACCCACAATCCGAATCGAAAATGCATTTCATGACCATGAATTTCGCGATTGATTCGTATTCGGAAGCGAAGATCAAGACAAGGTTGATTAAGTGCTCATCGGAGGAAGGAGGCGCAGAAGGAGCAGGAGCAGGCGTATCAGGCGTTGATGGATAAACTTGCTGTTATAACTGAACGTAGGAGGAAAATTGTTGATAGTGCAAAAAGGCGGATTGAGCTGGAGAATTTGGAAATTGAAAAGAGAGTATGTGTTACTGTTCATTCTTGGTGACTCATGAAGGTTTAGGATAATATTCTGCATGAGGAGTTTGAAAAGTTCCAGCGATATAAGGAGATACTGGACATTGAGCCATCATATCTTCGAAAATCTCGATGGCAGACTGGATCGTTCTATGAAATGGCCCCCGAAGAAAAGAAGGCATTCTTGAAGGATAGTGACGACGAAGAAGACGAAGAATATGTTCCACCGAAATACTTTGATGATGACCAACTGCGATTCCAAAATTGTCGGAAACTCGAATGAGTCTATTGAGCAACCAAAAACTGTTGGAGTAGATGAATTTGAAGTTGTGAAACCATTCGATGATGACTTTCATATGGACTTTTTGGCGGAACTTCTGCCAAGCTCACCGGAGCCAGCTGATTTGGAGGTATATAACATAATTGGCTTGAAATCTGTTACTGACATATCATAGCTTGCGGTTGAGGCTATGATTGAGGAACAAGTGATACAAGAACCTGAAAACCCTGTGTCAACGAGCCAGAGACTACCACAACAGTGGCTGGCGAGGAGCCTCAACAAAAGCCAGAAGAAATTCAGAAACCTTCCCTCAAAATCTTTGTAGCTCCAGACGGGCCCTTCCCAACTCCGTTCTCACTGACACAATTCAACAATGGAGAGACTTACATCCACAACTCCCCGAAAAGCTTCCCTTCGCAGACCTAGTCCGTCAAATCATTCTAAAAAAGAAAGAAAAGAAAGTCGAAATCGGAAACATCCGATCAAGACAAGAAGAAGGAGGAATTCAAAGCAAAGATCCAAGAAATGCTGAAAAAGAAGCAAGAAGATGAGAGACTAGCTGAAGAGAAAGCTGAAGCAGAAAGGAAAGCCCGTGAAGCAGCTGGCGCAGCCGAGCCCGAAAAGCCACCTGAAGAACCTGTTCATGAAAAAGCACCGTCCAGAGGCAAAACACTCCAAAGCAGACCTGTCACATTCGTAGCTCCGCAACAACCTCAAAAATATCCGAAAATTATCGAACAACTGTTGCAATACTCTTGGTTCCCCGAGGACGAAATCTTTTACCCAAAGATTGAAAAAGCACAAAGCATGTACATCAAAAAGGAAAAGAAGGACGATGAATTGCGAGTACTTAAAATCGAGCCGACGGGATGTAATGATTGGTATCATACTCGAACTCTTTAAAAAGAGCAGTCGGTCAAGAAAAAGACTGAAATGTTTGATTATATGACTTGGATTTATCAAGAAATGGGAAATAAGGATACGACAATGATTATTCGAGCTCTTTGTAGATACCTCCAAATCAACCCGTTCTTTGATCTGGATGAAGATGAAAAACGAGTAAGACCGAAATCAACTACGAATTACAATTTAATTCATACTTACAGTTACGAGAGCGTATTATCTCGTACTTACCAAACTTGGGTTGGGTCAACTTGAGCTGCTACCAACCCTCCTCATGCAGCTCTACTCGCCAATCGAAACCATAAAAAATCTCGCCCTCGCAGAATTATTTAATATTGGATGGTACGAAGAATATCACGACCTCTTTCTCCAAAAGTTGAAAGATCTCGCGAAAGACCTGGAGCCCTCTTTGCTCACAGAAGCAGTAGCATTCAACAAAGCCAAAAAAGGCGCTCCAACAGCGAAACAACTTTTACTTGCTGGAGCATCTACTTTGACGACTCCTCCAAACAAGGGAACGCCGCCATTTCTGCAAAGGAATCTTTCTCCACAACCTTCTCCTCACGGGTCTACGATGCAACTAACAGGTCTTCCGCCAAGATCCCCGTCTACAGGACCATCGTCGGGACCAAATTATACCATGGAGTTAAGAGTATGTTTCAAGCGATGTCACCAATATCATACTCACAATTTACCTTAGAATCAAATAATGACATTCCTCCGCAAAGGGTTCCGAAAATTTCTCATCCGAACAGCGAAAGACGATGAAACTCTTGGTAAACTGTTGGAACTGAATGAAAGCGGCATGTTGGACAAGAACAAGCAAAGTATTGAGGAAAAAGCAAAGGAGGATAAAGAGATGGTGGCTCAGAGAGAAAAGGATCGTGGTGTTCCCAACAAACCGGCAGCTTCGAATGCAGCATTAGCTACAAAAGCTGCTGCTCCTGGCGGTAAAAAAGGAGGGAAGAAGAATTCGATAACAAAAGATTTACTGGTGGCTGGTAATAAGGGAGGCAAACGAGTTTCGGTTGATATTAGTGCTTCACCTTCAAAACTGCCTCAAACCGAATCTAAAAGACCCAAAAGCGCCAACTCAATCGTACGTCAATTTCCTTTTTTTATGATTCTAATCCGCGTACTATTTAGGATATACTATACAAAATGGCTCCAGCAAACCCAACACAAATAGGACTAACCAGAAACGCTTTAATCGCACTACAAACTCCAACCATTCTGGATTTCATTGGCGTCATGAACATGTATTCCATAAGTCTAGACAGGAAAATGAAACGCGAACAGAAGGAGTATCTTGAAAAGATTGCCAGAGAAGCTCGGATAGCTGAGGAGCAGCAAAAGGAGCGCGAGAAGCTGGAAGCTATGGCTGAATATATGCGATTAAAAGAGGCAGAGAGAATTGCAAGGGCTCAAATGCTCAAGGACAAGATTGCGGCCAAAGAAGCTGAAAAGGCTGCTGCGAAATTGGCAGCTGAAATGGCGCTGATTAAGAAGCCCACAAAAGCTTTCAAGGGGTTTACAGGACCCACTCACGTCAGTAAATGCCATCCATCGAGAGAAACGTTAGACAGTTGAGTTTATACATCTTATATTCAACCTACTAACTCTATACAGCTACCCTTCCCTGTATGCATCGCCACGACCATAGCCTCGGAACAACAATGCTCGCCAATCATTTCAATGCAATCAACAGGTCAATGCCAGTGGAGCATATTCAACTAAACCCATTTGGATACAACGACGGTCACGCAGCACTTCAAGCACATCATAACCAAGTCACACTTCCTCCACTTGCACCTCCACGAATCCAACGCAAAGTAGAGTCCCAATCTCCAAAGCTTCCTATTCTCATGTCACCTCAACCCAAAAAATCTTCCACGAAATCAAACTCATCGTGGCGGTTACCGTCATTCTACGATGCGCCTGACGCGATCGATTATATCAATCCGAATGTTGATGGCGGTGTGACTTTGAGTCAGGAATTGGAGTATATTCGTAAAGGCCCCAAGAATATTGAGCCAATCTACAATTCTATCGGGCAACCGATTGCTGATGGACGTGCCACATATTTCACTGTTGGAAGGAAATATTTTATGGTAGATTTGACTGAACCTGATGATGTGGATGATGTTGATGATCATGACCATCATCATCATAGGCACACCGATGCTCACGGCCATAATCATACTCACGTGTCGCATCATCATCACAACCCTCATGGACATGAACGATCGAAAGCATCGCCGAAAACTCAGAATCGCAGTTCCAAAAAAGCGGGTGACAAATCAAAAGAAGTAACGATCGACCAATGATCAAAGAAGAGAAACAAGAGACAGGAAATAAAGTTTATTGATTTGGATTATAATCAAACCCTTTCGCACCCCCCAACAACTTCACAAAAAAGAAATGCTATTCAAAAAATTACAGGCGAATTTCTATCGAACAGATTTTTCTTTGCTTAGAGCTGGTTGGCCTTCAAGGCAGCACGACGGAGCTTGGCGAACTGCTTTCCAATGATGGCTCTCTTCTGCTTCTTGGCAATCATAACCTTGAATCTGTCAAAGTCGGACAAGTTCTCTCTGACCTTGCGGACAGCCAACTTCTTGGCCCAGGAGGTCTTGGCCCAGAGAGAGACAATGTCAGCCTTCTCGAGAGCCTTGGTGATGGCGTGGGTTCCAGCAGCGCGTGGGACCTTGACGACAATGTCGGTCAAGTTGAAGCGCTTGTAGTTGAGAACCTGACGCTCAACACCAGTGGTTGGTCCGTCGACGAGGACCTAAAATAGTTGGGAATCAGTAAAGCAGTTTGACGTTGTGGGTTTTTGCTGATTGGAAAGGAGTGAAGAAGTGCGTCCAGTGTCATACGAATTGTGTGCGACATTCATTCGAACTGAAGACAGATTCCAGGATAGTTCAATGCGCCGAAATGCAGTTCAGAAAGAACTTCCCAATTTGGAGTCAAGGGATGGGATTGAGTAGAAGGGTGAAATACGCACACGAGCGTGGTCGACAATGTCAACGATGACGGCGATCTTTCCGGCATCTGGTCCGTAGTTGACGAGAACGACACGGCCAACTTCAATGAAACGGTTGTAGACCTGAAAAAGGGGGCAGAGGTTAGCCACGGGTTCCAGCGCAGTTTGAGAGTGCGTAGTTTGAGGAGGAGTATCCAGTAGCAGCGACTCTTCGATGCGTTGAGTGTGTTTGATGAAACCAAGTTCGCTGAGTTGGTTGTTTCGCTGACTGTTGCCTCTCACACCTTCTCCTTCCACCGATCCTCCCCTTCACCAACACGAGCCAATCTTCCAACTTCCAATAGTTCGAATTCGACTGTTCACGTGGCTGTCACTGAAAGCTGCCGCTGGAGAAGATGGCTTCAGTTCGATTGCGACATGGCATCTCTCCCTCGCACGCCCAATCTGCCATCGAACGACCCTCCTCCAAGATCAATATGCGTCCCTGATGACTTCGGATGCGTATTTGAGAGTGTCGGATGTCTGATGAGTTGGTGGTGGATGGGGATGGGACATGGTGGTTGGTTGGGTACCATTGTGATTTTTCAGGTGATTGCTTCCTTTCTAACACCAACACACCTACTACTAACAGCTACTAACCTACTGCAAACTGTCGTCTGTAGTTGACACAATCTACTTGATTTATTCGTAACTCTAGGTTTTAAAGCCGCATAGTTCTTGACTACATCCAATGATCCAGACAGATTCACAAAAACTGCTAAACTATAGCTTAATTAAAGAGACACAAATCGCGTGTTAAAATCGAGCTTATGAAATATCTATTATTCACTTTTACTTTAAATGGTATAGTTGAAGGCCAATCAGAGTGAATCAAGCAAGAATCCAGAATGCTCCTTCTAACAACACTTATTTTTACGCATATAGTCAAAGGATATACACCACCGTGAGTTCAATGAGTATTGAAAGATATTGGACATATGATGTTCTGACAACTTCAATCACATAGAATATCTCAATATGTGGGGGATACTTGCAACTTGGAAGGAGCCTATGCATGTAGCTATGACATCATAGAAAATCTTAACTCGATCGTGGCGTGTTGGGGAGGAGAAGTGTTGTTAATAGGGCACTGCACAGGAGACGATAATTACGACTGTGCATACTTTGATAATAGTCCGTTCATGATGCCATATTGCGTTCCTGGACCTGTAAGTAATGTATTGGACTTTGCTTGGTTACTTAACATTTATCAGGTCCCTGATGGTCCTCCTCCTGACTTTGTCATCCCGTCCAATGTTATTTCGAGCATCATAACTTCAGATAGTCCGACTGTTCAATCGATTTTCGAATCTCCATCTTCCTCATATGTATCTTTAAATGAACCTTCATCAATCGAAGCCACAATGACTGCCTCTGTAACAAATAGCAGTGTTCCACAATCCACAATCTTACAGAGTGACATTTTTCAGTCATTTCTGTCAGAGTCTTCAGGATCATCTGAATCTGCTGCAAACTTCGAAAAAACTGAAGCACCAACAAAGACTGAGGACAGCACAAGCGAAATTAAGTCAGAATTGCGAACATCAACCAATATTTTGCCCACTGTCACTGGTTCGGAAAGCGTGATTGTCCTTGAAAATAGCTCCGTCAGTGACAGTGGGCTTCGAATAACAATCGCAACCATAATATCAATAGCAATGATAGCTATCGCACTGTCATTCCACATTTACTTCAAATACAATCTAGTTTTCGCTTTCATCCCAAAGCCCAAAGAGGAAGAGCATATTCCAACCGAAACCCCTAATGTCATCACAAAACCACAACCGCAAGGAGCTGATCCGAAACGAAAATCACCGCCACCAAACAGCGTTGGACCCTCAGGTGCTCAGCATGAGGTCACTGATGACACAGCTGATCCATCAAAATCAAGCAACTCAAACCCAAACAATCAATCACATTCACATTCAAAAATTTCATCACCACTGACGCTTCCGGATAATATTTCAAGCACATTAGAGAATGAAGAGGATCTCAAACCTTACACGCTTCCAAGAATTTACGTAGTTGGCCAAAACGACATGATGAGGGACATAGCTGAACGAAAATGGAGGGATCAGTGGATTCAAGAACGTATTCGAAAATAAAATGACGTGCTATAGATATACTTTAGGCTTTTTATAGTGATGGTTTTCACCCATCGTTTACACACACCAATCAGAACAAGGCAAGAGTTCTTTTGTAAACTAGAACGCAAAACAAAACAAATCATTCAACTAAAAAAACCAAGAATGTCTGCATACGTACCTCCGTAAGTTTCATTCATCTACACACCCAGCTTTGATTCAATATCTGCACTCATAGAATTTCGATTTATCCTGGTGACGCTTGCTCACTGGAAGCCACATATGCATGTGGATACGACCTAATCAGAAACCTGAATACGATCGTTGCATGTTTCAATGGCGTAGTTGTGACAATCGACGCTTGTCCTGGAATAGGAGACCCATTCCCTGATTACTCGTGCGTTTATTACGCGCAAACCAACAGCCCATTCATGATGCCCTACTGTGTTGGTGGATCGGTTAAGTATTCTTGTTGCTCCACCATTGAAGCTAAACAGCATTCAAACAGAAACCAACGGGACCTCCTCAAGGTTACAAAATACCTGCTTTCACTTCCGTAACAACACCAGTACCTACACCGGCCCTCAATCCCATATCAACGCCAGCATCTGCCCCAGTATTCACACCTGGATTAGTACCCTCATCAGTCTATGTTGCAACAACAACAAAAGCACCAGTTGTCATTCCAACCACAAAACCCTACACGCCACCAATTAGTATTTACCCTGGTGACTCATGCACTTTGAACGGAGTGTACGCGTGCAGTTACGATTTCGATCTCAATCTCAACATCATGGTGGCTTGTTACAACAACATCGTCGTCAAGATTGACGTCTGTAGTAACGCGTACGGGTGGCCAGATTTCAACTGTGTGTATTACGCTCAAGCAGACAGTCAATATATGATGCCTTACTGTGTTGGCGGAACAAAGCCGACTGGACCACCAGCTGGTATTGTTCCAAAGCCAAAACCATCGCCATCTCCAAGTCCTACGCCGAGCGTCTCAACGATTTCAGTTCCATTGACGAGTTCGATATCGACAAAGTCCTTTGCACCAACTCCAACCCCAACTCCCCCACAGACGAGCTCTTCGATATTTACGGCATCAACAATAAAAACATCAACACTTCCACCGCCAACACTAATTAAACCGGACTTGCCATCAGGAACTGGACTATCCATCACAAGTCCAGCCAACGGGTCTGTCTATCAAATTGGCGCAACTCTCGTAAGCTCAAACAACCAGCGTACGTTTTAATTTATATTAACTTCGCCTTCATAGCAAATTATCTGGCAAATCAAAGGCAACCCATCCGACGTCTTCCTAAACGCGACAACCGCTTTCGAAATCGCAGACTGCAGCAACCCTCAAAATGTGCAATCCCTAGCAAATGGAACACTTCCAACCACCGCTAAATTCGCAGACCTCACTGCGAAAGTAACTGTTCCTGCCTTGGCGAAAGGATCAAGCTATTGTATCAAGGCAGCGTATAAGGATAAAACTCAATGGGTGTATTGGTATTCACCAACATTTTCGGTTATTCCTGTTCAAACACTTGTAGTACCTTCGACAATGACTGCGGTAGCGACTGCTAAAGTCACTACCAATATTGTAACAAGCCACGGAGTGAAGAGAATTTCATGGGATGCTTGGGTGTTGGTTGTTATCTTCAGCTTGGTACTGTTTTAATCTTTGGCACTTCACATTTTCGCTTTATACCAATACACCTTCTTCATAAAGACAATAATTACTTATTTCGTATTGTAGAGAATGAAGACAGTTGGTAGATCCAAAACGTTCAAGATTTGACTCCTTTTTCTGGATACACAGCCTGTTGAGGAACCAAACACTGCGGCACTGACGTAAATACCAGTCAAGTCAATAAAAGAAGAAATTATGATATATGCAGTCCATACAAATGTCTTATGCAAAGCTTTATATTGTATTTTGGGTGTTGAAAATGTCATCTGGGCAGATGACCGAGCGGTCCAAGGTGCCACGTTAAGGCCGTGGTCTCTCCGGAGGCGTGGGTTCGAATCCCACTCTGCTCACGTGTTTTAGTTTGTAGGCGGTTGTGGTGGTTTGGGGGAAAGAAGGTGGACGGAAGAATTAAATTCACTATTCACGCGTTTTCCTCCTCTAACCAATTATTCAATGCGTTAAATATATTCTCTTTTAACGGGATATCAGAGTGTATGAAGGAAAGTGCAGGGGGGAAAACAGTTGGTTTAAAGTTTTATAATTCTAGACTTCTAAACTGCATGCCTTCTAACTTATAGCCAATCTAATTATCTTTTACGCGCTTTTAACGCGTTGGAGTTAGTTTTGGTGCGTTTCTATAAGAAGTTAAAGAAATTATAATTAATTTTATGATTTGCTGGATCACATTCCTAGATCGTCTAGTGGCTAAGATTCCACCCTCTCACGGTGGCGACCGGGGTTCAATTCCCCGTCTGGGAGCGCTTTTGGCGGCGGCGTTAACAACTGGAAAGGTGGGGATACTGCTGGTTAACTGCAAGGGACAAAGAATACGCATGCGTTCTGAAATACACCCACGGTCCATGCGCAGTATTCATTTATGTCCGGGCAATAAGTTTTGAGCCGCTTTGCACATTTGTAAACGCTAGGAAAGAACTTGTAGCCTCAGTTTTAAGAGGGACTCTCCAAGCAGGCAACTCCCAAGTATGATGGCCCTGACATCGTGCTACTGTACATATCAGTTGCTATTTTGTGCGCAGAGAACTCCATATATTCTGTCAGTTATTTTTCAACAAGCGATTGATGAAAAGAAAGTAATCAGCGCATTGTTTTGTCAACATTTATTCACAACTCGTCCTTTCCATTTTCATTCACTTCATTATGTTCATCAACAAAGTTCTCTTCAACGACTTCCTTCTTCCGTTTCTCCTTCACAATCCTCAATACTTCACCAATCAACCTCCAACTCCGCTGATCACCCACAGCCTGTAACCCTGAATAATTTGGCGTGAAAGCAAAACTTATTCCATAGTCCAATTCAAACCAGACCAAACTCCCGCCTGCTCCACTCCATCCATAGAACCGCTCTGTGGTACCCGTCTCCCACTTGGTTCCAATGCCAAACCCTTTGCTGAAATATCCAACACCAATTTTAGCGAACGTAATTTCGCGATTGATGACGCGGTCAATGCCTGGTGGACGAGTGGCAAAAGACGCGTTGAATGTTGCAGGGGAAACAAATGCGTGTGTTGTTCTTGAGCGACGTACAAGCTCTGCAATCCTAGCAAGGGTGCGTGCGTTCGTGAGTCCGTTGAAAGAAGGAGACTCGGATCGACGTGAGGTCGGGTCGTTGTATGACCATGGGAACATTTTGTTGTGAACGAAAGCTGGGCTGTTTAAAAAAGGTTAAACGAAGACAGACATTTAAATAAAAGGCGAACATACCCTGACCCAAAGAGTGCCTTATTTTGCACGCTCCCTTTCAAGAACACGGCTTTGATGAGTGCAGTGGGAACGGAACCTTGTCCAAACAGTTTGGAAACCCACGCTGGTGTAAGAATGTGTACCAATCTGTACCAGATAGGAGAAGAATCCAGCTGTACCACTCGAGATCGGACAGAATGTGCTAATGCCTCAGGTGTGTCTGGAATCCCGTAATGAAACTCATAAGGAAAGCTCCCATTGCTAAGCGGATCCTCCACACCAAACACTTTGTTTCCTCCATTCAGTTTGGGAAGGATTTCTTTGTACATAATTTGACGCACAGACATTCCTCCCGTTGCGCGTCTGGCGACTTCGTTCAGATACCATCCACGCGTTACAGCGTGATACGCACTCACTGGTTTTCCACCAAAGTTATGAGGCTGGCCAGCAATCTTTGCAGCAAGAACATCCAAATCCAGCATTTCCTCAAGCGTCGGAACGCGTTCCTTGTCCAAAAACGCCACACCGCCGTGATGCTGCAGTAATAGTCCAACAGTAACATGCTCCTTTCCACCTTCTCCGAATTCAGGCCAGTATTTAACGACAGGATCCGATAGTTTGAGTCTCCCTGTATCAATCAAGTGCAGAAAGACCATGCTCGTGACAAACTTTGAGGAAGAGAATACTTGTTGGAGGGTATTAACCGAGTACTGAGTTGAGTACGTCTTGTCTGTGAATCCGCCAGCCAGTTCAGCAACCAGGTTTCCGCCAACTGAATCAATCGAGTCAGCTTCAACCACGTTCAACAAACACTCACCATACACCGACACTTGACTGCCCAGGTCGTCGCCGTCCGCGTATCCCTTCTTCAACAGCCCTCGGAGCGACTCGTATCCCGTCGCCGTGAATCCAACAACAGTGGCTTCCGGTGCCGCATTCAGCCCGAGAATCTTGTACTCGCCACTGAACACGGGCCCTTGGTGGTAGAAATAGAGGTAGAAGGCGACAAGGACAGCGAGGGAAACAACCCGTCGCATTTGTGGGAAAGGTTTGAAAATAAAAACAAATCTCCCATACTTTATAGATATTCAATGCTTCAAAATAAATTACAGAATAGCCAGACCTTGGCCTTCTGTGACTTCCCGCTCCAGTAGTATTCGCTTGTTTTCCGTCTGGTAAAATATTGAACCAACAACAGATATTCCAGCCAATGTAATTCCAATAAATAATGCCTTCCAAAGCTTTCCTGTCACTGGTTCCGTCAGAGAATTAGTTACGAATATCACAATAATCGTGAACATCTGTGAAATAGTCATCAATATTCCCGTTGATGTCCCCTCGGCTGTGTAAAAAAGCGATTAACATCAGAAATCGTGGTTGGCGCCTTACCAACTGGCCAAGTACATTCAGCCCCAAGCTCCATACACAAACTCATCACAGGTAAACCACCAACTCCAATCAATCCAGCCCCGAAATATACCAGCCAACCAGTACTATTCGTCACACCAAAATAGAAGCAAATAGTTCCGACGGCCAGTATCACAGACAACACCTTTACTGCTACTTGATGGGATTTCGTCTTGTCACACAACAACCCAACCAAGACCGCAGCGACAATACCACTTAACACAAGCGCAACCCCGAAATTCCCTGCATCTTCTTCACTGAATCCATAAGGCGTCACATAATTCGATATAAAGGTCGTCATCAACTGGAACGTGCTGAACACTCCTGTAAATACAACAACCAGAATCCAAAATCCACTGTTCCGAACAATCAATCCAAGACCTTCTTTAAATCCAACCGTTCCCTGTTTCGCACTTTCTGACGGCGGAGTAGGTGGATCGTTAAAGACTGCGAATGACATCAGTCCAAACCCAACCGAACAAGCAAATAGAACACAATTAAACGTGTCGACGTTATTTGGATCACCAGAAACGATCATAGGACTCATCAAGAGACCGGCTGCACCTCCAAGTGGAGTCGCTAATCCCATAACTGCATTTGCCGTCAAACGCCCTTCTCCAGAAAACCATCGCGCAGCAGCTTTCGTAACAGCTGCATTTTTTTTTTCAGGTTTAAGTCATTGTTGAGGGTGGATGAAAGGGAACAAACCGTCAGCAGACAATGGACTCGCCACGCCTATTATGGCTGACCCAGCGTACAACATATTCACTTTCATGTCAGGAGAACTAGCAGCAAAACTGAGCCATCGTAGCATAGACCCAAACGCGTTTATGAAGCCAGCTGAGATGATGGCGGGACGGAGCCCATGTCTGACAAGAGCAAGTATCAAACTAGGAATATCGAAATAAATGGGTTTCATACGTGTCAAGGAGCCATGTTGAAGGGTATACTGCCGGGAAGAAGGCTGCCATATTCCAGATGTTGAGCGAATTGATTGTAAAGTTCCCAACGTCGTAGTGTTTCGCGACGGTAGGTGTGACACTTCCGTAAGCAGCGAACTGCATCACGTTGGCGAATATCACAAAGAAGATGGCTTTGGTAGGGCGATGTTGTTAGGACTTTGATAATCGTGATAAGTAACAATAGACCTGTGACTACAACAAATCTCCATGGATAGAGCTTGAACTCGGATGCACTCTGCTGACTTTGCTTATTCCTGTCCATTGTGGGAAAGTTTGCATTACGGTGGGATTCTTCTCGAACTATGAAAACTGTGCAAACAAGAAAATGCCCAGACACCCAAATTAATTTTATGAATTGAGCACTTTACTCCAAGCTATTCGAAGTGTCTGACTTTTCCATCTCAATTCTTCGATTATCACTTGTGTAAGCGAACGAACCAACCATCGCAACAAACGACAAAGCAATTACACATATCAATCCTTTCCACAGCTTTCCTGACCCCGACTCCGCCAACGCGTTTGTAACAAAAATCATGGAGATGGTAAAGACTTGAGAAACTGTCATCAGGAGCCCAGTACTCGTTGCCTCCGCTGAACCAAAATAAGTAAATTACTAAAGCACAGCTTCAATACTTACCAACAGGATACGTCGCCTCAGCTCCCAACTCAAATGAAATACTCATCAAGGGTAATCCACCAATCCCAATCAACGCCGACGAAACAAACACCAAAACAAGGTTCGAGTTTGTAGTTCCAAAGTAAAGCCCAATGCATCCCAAACACATGACAACGGAAAGCACCTTCAACGCAACCTTGTGTGCTTTGGTTCGGTCAAGAATCACACCCGCAATTATCGCTGCTACAATTCCAGACCCAACTACCGTCACCCCGAAATTCCCCGAATCATCTTCACTGAACCCGTATGGCGTCACGTAATTCGACAAGAACGTTGAAATCAACTGAAACGAAGCATACACACCAGTGAACACAACAACAAGGATCCAGAACCCGCCGTTCTTAAAAATCTGTTTGAGTCCTTGCTTGAATTCTATAGTCCCCTTCTCAGCGCTTTGGGAAGGCGGTGTAGTTGGGTTGTTGAATACGAGAAAGGAAGCGAGACCGAGAACGAGGGAGAGGATGAAGAGAATCATGTTGAAGAAGTCAACGTTGTTTGGATCGTTGTTGACGATTTGGGGGCCGAGAAGGAGACCTGTGCAAGTCCCCACATTAAGTAATAGAGTTTAGGACCTGTGAACTTTTACCTAGAGCGCCGCCAATCGGTGTGGCCAGAGACATGACAGCATTGGCCGTTAATCTGCCTTCACCGGAGAACCAATGAGCAGCAGCTTTCGTTACAGCATCCGCAGATAAAGGAGAAGAAGCTCCAATAATAAACGAACCAGCACTCAATAAACCCAGCTTTGTTGTCTGGGAATCAGATGCGAAACTGAGCCACCTCAACAAAGCACCAAAAGCGTTCAAACCAGCGGCAGTAATAATCGCAGGTCGAAGGCCATACCTATTCCAAACATTGGAATTCTTCAATCAATTGCAAGAATAAATAGAAACTTACACATCCAACAACCAGGTTCCTGGATACACGCTGAAAAAGAAAGCGGCAAGGTTCCATACATTCAAGTTGTTGATTACCCAATCTTCGGTGTCATAATGCTTCGCAACGGTTGGAGTGATGCTTCCATATGCTCCAAATTGCATCACATTGACAAGAATAACAAAGAAGATGGCTGTATAGAAAGTTTGTGTGTTTCAGTAACTAGATGGCAAGCTTACATCGTTAATCACTTGTGTAACGTACTCACCTGTCACAACAGCGAAGCGCCAAGGATACAATTTGAACTTTGTATGACTGTTTTTGTGCGTTGCAGACTCGATGTTGGATGTCATATTGACCGTCGGTAAATTTAGAAACGGTGATGGAATTTTCTGCTTCAAGAACAGTTTCAAAAACAAGGAAAAAAGCATGAGAGGGGCACGTTTCAGAAGAGGGATCTCCACTTTATCCCTTAAACGCAATTTATTGAAAGAGGTTCACTCCATTCGCCTTCTTCGTGTCTCCATACAACAACGCCAATCGTTCTGCAGTAGGCTTGTAAATAATCCCAGTCGACCATATCATATGCACAGAATCTCTTTCCAAAGGATGATGATCCACAGGCTTCAACCCTCCCTCAAACTTCAAGTCATGATGAAACGAAGCCCAATTCGAAACAACCGCATTCTTTCCAAGACATGCCTGCAAGAACGTTGGGAACGCGTCCAGTTTGAATTTCTTGAGCGCTGTTCGTACCGAAGCAGGGGATTCAAAGTTGGCAGGCATCAAGACGATAGAACCTTCATAGTTCCCTGCATGGTTATTCGTAACAGATGAGACACGTCCCCGCATATTCAAAGCCATCATCCCGTAATTGATTCCCGAGTTTGATAAGAATGTACTCGTGACAACATCGTTCGTTGACACATACTCAACATCCTTCTTGGTCTTCTCCTTCTCCTTCTCGATAACACCCAAATCAATCTCGTACTGAACAATAGGTGGAGGCGCAGTCGCCAAGTTTGCAACCACACCTGAAATGAAGCCAGCAGAAGTACAATCCCGCGCCAAGGACTTCTTTACTCTGATCCGCGAACCCGTCAACACGCTCAAAGGTCATTGGATAAGGTGTCTTTTCGAACATTGAATAGATTGAATAGAAGGTGAAGCCATCAGCCAAAGTGTGAGATAACGAGACAATAAGCACAGTCTCAGCCTTGCTGTCACCAACAGAAACAGCAGTCACTTTGAACAACTTCTCATCGTTGTCGATACACTCTTTCCCCTTTCTGATTTGAAAGTCTTTCAGGGCCCGTGATGCACTTTGGAAGGATGGTTCGAAAGCGGGTACGTTCACAACGTTGAAGTAGTCCTCGGATTGAACTGGATCTGAGGAGAATACTGCGCAGAGAGTGTTTGATTGCGTGTTCTTTTTGAGGGTTGAAGTGAGCCACGGGTTCTTTTCAATGATTTCGGTGGTTCGTTTGCGCAGAAAGTCGATTGGCAGTTGGCCTGGATAGTACGTGGCCGTGGAGATGCCGCAGAACTCGTTCATGGCAATGTCGCCGGGTGACAGCGGAACTGACGTGGTTGTCGTCATTTACGTAAGGTTATTAAGTGATAAGAAAGAGATTCCTCCTTTATTCTTCATCTTTTGGCACACCCACAACTAGTAAATTCATTGCATGCTGCTTCTCAAGCTCAATTCGACGATTAGTCGCACGGTAAAATAAGCTCGCCACAAGAGAAACGCCTGACGCCGTAATGAGAAACACAAGCGACCTCCACATTTTCCCCGTTCCTGACTCAGCGAGTCCATTCGTTACGAAAATAAAGATGACAATAAACGTTTGGGAAACAAGAATCAAAGTTCCGGATGAAGTCGCCTCAGGAACTGGGAATGTTGCTTCTGCAGCTATTTCCATCGACAACGAAACCATTGGCATTGCGGCCATACCTACCAAGGTACAAGAAACGTAGCATAGAATTTCTTGGTTTGTGGCAACAACGGCGGAATAAAACAATGAGGTTCCAAGGACAAGCATGGCTGTGAGGACTTTCATGGCAGTGGTATGAGCTTTTGTGTAGTCCAAGACTCGGGAGAGAATGATGGACATTGTGATTCCTCCAACAAACATTGCGATGGCAAGGTTTCCTGCCAAGTCTTCGGTGTATCCGTACGGAGTTAGATAATTACTTGCAAAGGTAGACCTAATACCAGATATATCGTAAGATTTAGAGGTTGTAAGGTTATACTCCAACACTTACATCACACCAATGACAGCGATTGCGACTGACCCAGTGAAGACAACAATCCAGAAGGGAACATTTCGACCTATTTGACGTAAACCTTCTTTGTAGTTTACAGTTCCATGTTGAGCACTGGCAGAAGGCGGAGTTGCAGGCGTATTCTGTATCAGGAGAGCACCCACAACACAGCAAACTGCCGCAATACCCAAACTAATGAGATTCAGGAGATCGACATTATTCGGATCTGAATTCACAATCAACGGCCCAATAAACTGCCCGACAGCGACACCTAGTGGAGTTCCAAGCCCCATCAAGCTATTCGCTGTCAACCTCCCATTCCCCGAGAACCAATGTGCAGCCGCCTTAGTACTCTGATCCTGAGCCGTAGGACCCACGAGTCCAATCAACAACGATCCCACCACAAGCATCGCAACCTTCCCCGAATCCTGCTCACTCGCAAAACTGAGCCATCTGAACAACGCCCCGACCACCGTCCCCAAAACCACGACAAATGCACCTGGCCGAATCCCGTGCGTGTCCAAGAGCCACGTTGTCGGCCACGTTGACGGAATTGCAGCGGCGGCGTTGACAACGTTCAACAAATTGATTGACCAACTTGACGTGTTGTATCGTTTTGCGGTCGTTGGCGTCACGGCGCCGTAGCTGCCAAAGAGAACATTGTTGCCGAAAATGAGAAGGAACACGCCGAAACAGACGAGGAAGCGCCGTCGGTCGAGCGTGAATGGTTTGGGTGTGAATGTGATCAAGTCAGAAGTGTCAGTGTCAGAGACTGGTGGTGCAACGGTCACAATTGGCGGAACTGCTGAAGTAGTGGCCTGCGAAAGAGCATCATTGGCAGTGAGGAATGCTTCGTCTTGTTGGTCTGCTGAGGCCATCTAAATGGACTTCTCCCAAAAGAGTTTTTCCAAGGCAAGCATATGAGGCTGGCAAGGCTGAACCAACTGGATAATACAAGTCAAATGCATTTTGAATAGGGAAAGTAAAGAATGATTCATGAAGATTGTACCGAGAATGCGAACTGTACCATGATCCCAAATTACAGTTATACATTCTATTCTGGGGATATATCAAATGGTACAGACATAAAATAAAGCAAGATACACATAACACACAAATCAAGTTACAACGGACGGCTCACGCATCATGACTTGTGATCTTGATGCCAGCCTTCGCAGCTGCTTCATCCTTTAATCTCCAAGCTCTTCTTACTCCGAAAGCGAGGCAAGAGACCTGACATAATTTAATATTAGTACAACAGGAAGGAATTGAATAACGTTCAAACCTGGAGAATCAAGTCGATAACAGAAGAGATCCATGAAATATCACCTAAACAACCGTTATTCCCAGAAAGAAAGAGACATGACGGAATAAACTCACCAGAAGCGTACAAATAAGTCTGAACTTCGTGGTTAAAGATTCCCACTCCAATGGAGTTCCAGTACGCCATTTGAATAAACCTAAAAAATCATATTTAACAATTAAATCAACATAAATTGAATATTAAGGACGTACTGATCACAAATAGTCCATACTGGCGTGAGCAAAACACCAATCAAAGCAAGTTTCAAGTTCTTTGTCTGCTTGTCCGGATCGGAATGTGGATACACAACAACATACGCCGTCGTAACTCCAAAGAACATATCCATCGAAGTCGTCAAGGCTTTGCATCAACAGTGGTTTAGAGGGAAAGCCGGTTCTCTGAATCGAAAGAGAGACAAACCTTCGAACCAACGAGAAACGACAATCATTTTCTTGGCGGATCCAGCTTGGACATACCAGTCACCCGTGGGGTAGTCTTTGAAAAGTTGCTGGAATCGATCCACATATTGTTCAAACGGTTCACAACGCCTATTTGTTTTCAAACGCATCCAAATGAGAAACCATCGTTAATCTATAAAAATCCTACCATTCGTGTGTAGTATCAGGGTAGATATCCGTCGTGGCAGGATCATATCTGAACTCAGTATTTCCACAGACCTATCGCCATTTCAGAAACAATCCCAGAACCAATCGAAAAAACGAACCTGAAAGAGGCCCCCTGTGTGGTATTTATCGCCTCGCCTATTTTATCGGAGGAGATGGATTTCAATTCATTATGGAAATTTCTTGGCTATCAACGCCACTAAGATATTACCAGTACGGCAAAGCAAACGACGCCCATTGAGCTGACCATGAGAGACAGAGGAGAAACATCATGATTATGGCTAAGTAACAAAGTGAGTTGTTGGAAATGAGTTGGAGAGTGAGGAATTTAAATTGAGTGTTATGGGTGAGATGACATACTTCCAACAATCAGCTTCTTGTCATTCGTACGATAGTGTCCTGCCTTGCGCTCGGGTACTTCTTTCTCTTCATTGTTGATGGGTACAGGGATGAGGTCGTTGGGGACTGCTTCGTCTGCAGGCTTAGCTGCGGCATGGATTTGGGGACTCATTTTCTGAATTGATCCTTCAAGCAGAGTGTCGCAAGAAAAAATAGCGGGCCAAGAAAATGAGGCTGGTCTTGACCTCCGACAACAGATGCGGTATATTGCGGTGTGGGATTAAGGCTGGTGAAAATAGAAAATTGGAAAGTGGGTCCAATTAATTATGCACAAACTAATAAAGAGAATAGTAGAAGGAAAGTAGACACGAGTTTCAAAAATGAGGCTTTGTACAATTTTCAGTTTTTTGCTCTTTTCACTTTTGCATGTTTTGTCGATATGATGCCAAAGTTCTCGATGTGGTCTTTCTATTTGAAACCTTACGATAAAACATGCGAATTGGATTCGTTTGCCGCAATTTGTTGATAAAATGTAAGCCTCTGCATCGTCTGAAAAAATGGAGGTGGCAAAGACACTCATTTCAAATCGAAAGATGGTGCGCATTCCTCTCAGCAGGTCGATACCCAACGACACAGATGCATTAAAGCGACAGAAAAGCAAATCGCAAACCCCGAGATAAACAGTCAATGCACCCACTTGCCAAGAGTAAATCCATTTTCCAAATGGAGATGTTTGGAGATTTGGGTGGCGTTGGTCAACAGAGTTCCGTCTCGTTTTCTTCATTTCATCTCCCAACAGAAAACGTCTCCGGAACAAACATCCAATTAAATGTCTGACATCGAGTTGAAGGAAGCTGCCACCAAGGAGACCATTGAGGATGTGGATGCCCCAAAGAAGCATCAGCTTTCAAAGGATCCAATCCTTATCCGTTGGTGTGAGTACCTACCCAGTCTTGTTTCAGATCCTTGGTTGCTTCAGCCGGAGTCCGAAGGGATATGCATTTGGAGCAGCAACGACCACAGGATACTCACCTTGGCAGCCAAAGGGTTACTTGTTTCAAAACAGCAGATTGCAGTTGGTCACAGGATCTTGTGCCATCCGGCTCTTCCGCACCCGTTTCTAACTCAATTGTCCCCACACAGCGATCATCATCTTCGTCCTTCTTTGCTGCTCCTGGTCGGCGCAGTGGGCTGCCTTCGCCTTGCCATACTGGTTTGTTGTTTCACTGCCACAAACCCGCCACTAATCCAAGACACACAAAAAGGCGTGGAGACGACTACCACATTGGAGGGCTCTTCCAAATCTGCGGAGACCGTGACTTCATCTACAACCCAAACACCACCAACATTGTCCCAGGTCCTCCATACCCTTGGAAGTGTGAGCCTTTCGACGATTATGTAACCAGGTTCCAGAGCATTTTCCCTCGTCAGGATATGGAATGGTATGTTCAGGCTGGGTCTGCTCGTAAGCTTATCGTTGTCTCCCGTTGGTTCGAAGGTGAGCCTTATCATGCGTCCACTTTATCATGATGAAATTGTACTTACTGCTATAAAAGCTCTTACTACTGCTATGGACATGGTCTTCGGAGCCACAACCATCTGGGCCGTTATTTACCCCAACGTTGACCCAAAGCAACAGAGACGCAACATGGTGTACGCCCTGATTGGAATTTGTTTGACCCCAACATTCGCCGTCGTCGACTCTTTCATCCAAAACTCGTACTGGGCTGATATTGGTGTTGGTATCTTCAACCAGAACATTCAAACTTTCTTGTACGCCTCTGGAGACATCTCTTGGATCTCCAGTGCTCTTGACTTTGCGTTGCAGATTGGGTTCTTGATTTATGGTATTCGTCGGCAGTATGTTCTCGCTGCTCAGGGAGATGAGATTGCTATTCGCGCTAATGCCGCTTAAGATGAAGAGGAAAATAAACTAGATTGATTATTTGTCTTGAGATCAAAATGCGACCTTCAGCTTTTTCCTCTGTCCTGACAAAGTTCACTCACATCATTCGATATAAGGCATCTCACTTTCTCGCTCTTTTCCAAGAGTGGCGTCACTTAAAACGAATTCTGCTCCAGCGTTTACATTGGTGGTCAGTCACACAAAACTCTTAGTGGGGCTGCGTCCTTATCGGGACTTTAAAAACATTTGAATATTCACTTTGTATTAAAATCCTTTTGTTTCCTTCTTTGGATATTACCGAGAGCAAGTGGGTGCGGCACAAAAAAGTGGCGTCTAAACGAAAATTCGGGGATGTGCGAAATCATTCGTTACAGCTGTTTGCAAAACTAATGAGCCACCCCCAACTTTTGAAGGTGGAAAAGTGATGCAATTATGATGCAAAACAGATGAATAAAGCCTCATCTCCTAATGCAAAAGTGATGCAATTCTGTGTAAAAAATAACGGGCTTTGGCCTACGTGACACTCTATCTCTTTGGCCATGTGTGATACATGTGACATTTGTGATATGTGAACAGGGGAACGGGTTCCTTTCAAGTGCTCAACTCACTCAAATCTGAACTTACAATCTAAACACTCTCAATTATACAGAGCAATATGCACCAACAGACAGCATATTTAGAGGGACTGCTTTAAAAACAAGATCTGGTATTTTTTAACTGATGAATGAGCCTTAACGACTCAATATTTCACTCTTTCACTTGAACAATCATATAAAAAATGTTTGAATCAGTAAAAATCGTAGTTGAGAGTTGTTGAGTTGAGGTAACACTCAGATGAATCGCACGTGTATCACACACTGCCAAGGCAGCAGGATGTCACGTGCACTAAAAGCCTGCTATCTTTTACACAGAAATGCATCACTTTTGCATTGGGAGATAAGGCTTTATTCATCTGTTTTGCATCATAATTGCATCACTTTTCCACCTTCAAAAGTTGGGGGTGGCTCATTAGTTTTGCAAACAGCTGTAAAAGGCATCACTGAAAAGCTCAAAAATTAACCCAAAATGAATTCTCCATCCGTTAACCTTCCCGTCCAAGAAGCTACCGAGGCTGTTGAGCTGAATGAAGTCAACAAACCAAACCATCCGCCTGTTGGTATTGCCAAGGGAGCACGTCATGTTCTCATCAACGACAAAGTCTTGATTCGCTCTGCAATCGTTATTGCAATACTACTTTGCATCAGTTGGAGCTTTCAATGGGCTTCTATCATCCTTCCTGCTTGGTGAGCTTCAAAAGGCGCCACTTCACTTAAAATTAAGTGAATTTCTAACAGGAGAGGCGATAAATACCACACTGGTGGATTGTTCCAGATCTGCGGCAATACCGACTTTAAGTTTAACGCAACGACTTCTGATATCTACCCTGGCGAGAGTAAGATTCCAAGGCTATAAACTTAAGGTTGCTCAATCAAACATAAGTTTATCCTTGGAAGTGCGAGCCTTTCGATGATTATGTCGATAGATTTTCCAGTATCTTTCCCAACAAAAACGGTGACTGGTATGTCCAAGCGCAAAGCTCGAAACGTATGATTGTTGTTTCTCGTTGGTTTGAGATTACGTCGACTTCTATGGTATGCCAGAAGTATAGAGTATCAACAATTAAACTTTGCGCTGCAGGATATGATCTTTGGTATCACAACCATTTGGGCTGTCCTCTATCCAAACACCAACAGGAAGAAGCAAGAGAAAAACATGCAATTCGCTCTCATTGGTTTGTTTCAATTTTTATTGTTGATATACTGAATATGTTTTTAGGTGTCTTGCTCACGCCGGCGTTCACACTTGTTGATACGTTCATGCAAAACTCGTACTGGGAGGCTATTGGAGTCGGTCACTTTGAAAAGGTTTGTTGTCAAGACAGAATTGTAGAATCGCCTCTAATTGCAGACAAAAGGGGGGAATTCAAAGCTTCTTGTACACTGCTGGTAACATGAACTGGGCGTCCACTGCGATGGACTTCTTTTTACAGATTGGATTCTTGGGTTGGGGCATCAGAAAGCAATATCGTTTGTTCTTGGAAGGAAACGAAGCTGCTAAACTCGGAGTTGTATAAAGCTATGAAGCAAATCACTTAAAAAGTTCACATTGATATAGAAAATAAATCGTACAACAACGACCTCATGTTAACTGAATCTATTCGCTTTGGCTGGCTGACTCAAAAGCTGCAATCACTATGTCCACCTCTTCCAGTGTGTTGTAATGCGCAAAACTGACACGAACAACACCATCAGCCGTCAAACTTTGCGATCCGCATACAAAGCGATGCGAGAAAAAGTGTCCATGACGAATACCTACTCCTAATTTATCGATACGTCGAACAAACTCCTCACTGGACATTCCAGCAACCGTGACTGATATAATAGCTATTCGATCCTCATCTGCAACTTTCCGACCAAAGATTCGGAATGCATTCGGCTTGGAGGTAAGATAACCAAGAAACTTGTTTGCCAATATTGTTTCTTGATCTGCTATTGCCGCATACGCTCTATTATTGTATGAGCAAAATTGATGCTTATGTATGAAAGGTACCTGATAAGTTCTTGCCTTGTCGCGCCAACGTCTGCTCTGACACCGCGTTGACCCTGTATTCCAAGCCGTTCTTCACTAGGTCGACCCAGATCTCCAAGGTATCCCAAAACGGCTGGCAGAGCTGCCACGAGTTCTGGATTCACATTTCCTGGCTGAAATGCTGCTGGGTAGACATCTTCCTTCAAAAAGTAGTGGACCAAAGAGCTTAATCGACTTCGACATCGATCCGCAATATAAAGCTGCGAAATATGTGGCCCGAATATCTTGTAGTATGAAATCGAGTAATAGTCTGGATTCCAGGCTTGAACATCGACGAGACGATGTCCCGCCAACGCGACGCCATCCACACAAACTTCTGCACCGGGGATGGCATGAACAAGATCAATTATTGACTTGATATTATTAACGGTTCCAAGAATGTTTGAACAATGTGCAACGCACACGAGTCGTGTTTTCTGGTTAAGCAGTGCTTTAAGAGAATCCAACTCAAGCTCCATGCTTTCCGGATTGCATTTCCAAACATGTACAGTCAAGTTCTTTCGTTTTGCTAATTTGACAAAGGGACCGGCGTTGGCTGTTAGGAAGGATGCGTTAGACACACTTGGTGGACACTCTGACGACTCAAACTAAGATCAAGGTGACTACCTTCGTGCTCGGTATCAGTAATAATGATTTCATCATGTCCCTCTACAATAAATGGCTCCATTGACCGTGCTAGGTTTTCCAGCAATTGTGTGGCTGAGATACCAAGAACAACTTCACCATTCGACGCGGCGTTAATGAGCCTCTGGCCTGCAATATCAGATTCTCCAATCAGTTGAGTAGAATGCTTGGCCAATGGATAAGACGCTTTCTATTTGAGGAACACTATTGAGTCAAACACGAAACCACTTCAAAAGATGTTAAATCACCAATTGAACATTCGAGTGCATCAAATAGTCCGCAACCTTCAGGGCAGCGCTTTCCAATGTGGCAGAAACACCAGCATTATCGGCAAAAACAAAGGTTCCATCGTGAGACCGAATGGTTGGTATTTGGGATCGCGCATAGGACACGTCAAGTGTGCTTTTTTCGCGAATCATTTGGAAGCAGTATAACAATTTGAGCGATCTCTTTTATCCATTCTTTCTCTTCATTTATTTGACTCAATAATAATTGTCAAAACAAGAACATGATGCAGGATCAGCACGAAGGTGAGGCTGGATTCCCAGACGAAGACGACCACGTTGCTGCGAGTGCTGCCCAGTCTCTCGACAAAGACCGTCTGCTTCCAATCGCAAATGTAGCCAGGCTGATGAAGAGAGCACTGCCAGCAAATGCAAAGATTGCGAAAGATGCAAAGGTAACTCCTTCTGGCATAGTTCCAATATGTAATCAATTACACAGGATTGTCTGCAGGAGTGCGTATCAGAGTTCATATCGTTTGTGACAAGTGAAGGTGTGTGGTTGTTCATTGGGTCCTTGTCTGTGCTTATCGCTGACTTTGGCCAGCTTCGGATCGATGTGCGCTCGAGAAGAGGAAAACTGTTAATGGCGAAGATATTCTGTGGGCGATGCAGTCGCTTGGATTTGACAACTACGCTGACACTTTAAAGACATATCTTGGAAAGTACAGAGAGGTGAGATTTAATTAAATATATCTTCTGAAAGAGGAGGTATTGTACACGGGATCTGGCGGATAGTTGTGTGATGTAGTGTTGGAATTGTTGGTCGGATGGAACTGACCAACCACAAACAGAGCGTCAAAGGGGATCGTTCCTCAGGATCTGCGCGCGATGAAAATACATCAAGTGCCATGTATGTTGAAGCTTTCTGTTTTCGTGCTTTCGTTAATCTCTGGACAGACCAAACGCGTCGGCAATCCACGCTTTCGAACAACGCCAACAACAATTTCAGCAGCATCACCAGCACCAAAATACGTGCCGCAGTGACCAGTATCAGCAACAACAGCAGCAGTTTGGAGGATCTGGTAACAGTGTTGGAGGCGGAAACCAAGAGTTTGATGACGACGACGATCAGGATTCATAGTCGCTGGATGCTCAAACAATAATGAATAAAGACAGAATAATATGTGAAAGGTGGAAATCATGTCGTCTTCGACGGTATCATGTTAACTACGTAGATAACGAGTCCTAAGTCATTGCATCCCAACAATTACTTCTCTCTTTCCTGATTGAATATATAAACGAATTCATAAATGCTTGTAAGAATTATGATTTATTCTGTCCTTCTTTCTTTTTTTTCTTCAACATCAAGAGGTAACAACACTGCCCCTACTTTACATAACAACACTCCCGCATCAAGCATGACCCTCGAGACATCAAATCTCTTATCTATTGATAATTGATCACTAAAGTCTCGCATCACTCAGGATACCACCAACATGGCCCGCACAGTCAACAAAGTAAACCACAACTATGTAAGCGAACCATACCCACCCTTACAGTCCCAATCCTAACCACACTCCAAACAATCCAGAACAAAATTGTCCGTGCCCGAAAGAAGGCTTTCAAACTCTCAACAAAGACCGACTCCTCCACCGCCGTCCGTTCCGTTAACCGAAGAATCAAGGCCCGAAACAGCGGCGAAGACGAACTCGAATACGATGGAAACGTGATTATCCGTAAAGCCAAAATCGGAAAGGGAAACAGTATCATTGCTCCAACTGAAATCTCGAAAAAGAAGCTCAGAAAACTGAACCATTCGCAGAAAGTTGTGAGTATAGAATTTTGATTATTGTTTGCTTTTGTTGGGTATTGAAATGATTTCGGATTCTAGGAGCGAGCTCGTTTGATCAAGGCTGGTGTTTTGGATGTCGAAATGGGCGAAGGAGACGATGACGAAGACGACGTTGCTCCAAAGTCAAAGAGACGATCTGCAAAGAAGGCTCAATTGGTGTTGGAATGGAACTCAAAAGATATTGCGTTGGAGAGCGTTCTTCCAGGGCCAATCCCTGTCGGAAACGGAACAACACTTGGAAAACCTGGAGTCTTGTTTTAAAGATGAAGATTCGCTGAATTCCTTGATATTTTTGAGCTTCTGGGGGTAAATAAACAGTCACTGCAGTATACAATCCCTTCGTCACAATGAATTTATTACAGCTTCATCGCAATTGCATTAAATATAGTTTAAATATCATTTAGGTGTTGAAGTCCGGCTCAATCTCTCTTCAATTTGTTTCTACACCGAAGTTAACACAATAATTACCATAACATAATTACAAGACCTTACCTCATACGATCGCAATTGCTCCTTCGTACTTTCAAGTTCCGATTTAATCCTCTTTTCCAAATCCGTCTCTTGACCACTGGTGTACGACGATGAGGAAACACTTCTGCTAAACGGCTGTGTCTCTTTACTCTGAGTCACGGGCTGCTTCCCCTTCTCATTCGCTTCCTAGAAAACTGTCAAAAATCCAGGACACAAAGAACGAGCATCCATACCACCAATACTTGAATCCTCAACCGACATTCCTCAAGTTCCTGTCCTTGACTTTGAACCAACCCTTCAAGTCGATCAACAGTCTGTCTCGAAAGCTGCAATTCTTGATTTGCAGCAGCAAGTTCGCGTGTGACTGCTGATAAACTTGACGCTTGCTGTCCCAACAAATTATCTCGTTCTGACTTTTCAATCACCATCTTCTTGGTCCGCTCAGCAGCAAGAAGACTTTCCAATCGCTCATATTTCAGTTTCTACCCCAGAAATACGTTATATTACTGATGCAACACCAAAGAAACTCACTTCATTCCGTAACTCATTGACAAGGTGATCCTGCTCTGCAAGCGCCTTTTCAAGATTCTTTGTGAGCCTTTCGGCTTCCATCTTTGCTGAAGAAAGTTCCATTTGAACAGTGTCCCGTGTCCTGTCAAACGTTTGAGCCAAGTCTCGCACTGCTCCGACTTCACGAAGCAATCGCTGCTTTTCAGTCTAAAATTGCAACAAATTAAGTTCCGTATGTACCAAGTTTCACCATTCAAACCTCTAAATGCCGACAAGTCCGTTCCGTTGTGGCAAGAGACTTGGTCAAGTCTAAAAATCCCAACACTTTAAGTATACCGATATTTGAAACTCATTAATTTGGACTCAACTGCTACACTGCTTCTCATACGCTCCCAAATCTATCTTGAGTTTGGCAAGATTCGATTGCGACTCCTCTAGCTCCCTTTGAACCTGAGCAACGCGCTTATCCCGCATAATAATCTCCATTCTGCAAACAAAATGGTCAACAACAATCTTTTTCGAAGTATATCTCACCTCAAATGTCCGACTTCCTCTGTACTTGTCCTCAACTGCAAATCTAAGCGATCCCGTTCCTGAACAACCTTCATGTATGAATTCATAGCATGATCCTTTTCATGGTCTTTTTCGCGAACGAGACTGTCAAGGTAAGATATTTGGTTCTCGCATTCAGAGAGGTCTGATTTTATAGCATCTCGTTCTCGCGCCAACTACAGAATCAATCAGTTAAATATTGGTATCAGACATGTTGAAGAACTCACCGACGTGATTTCAGCATTCAAGACTTGACTCTCCTTCGTCATCGCCGCCAAATCCGCGCTTAAGTTCCTCAAATCCTCATGCGCCCGCTAAAAACTCAGTCAATACATCATCAAAAACCCCCAGAAAACTTACATTCTGCTCCCCCAAATACCGATCCCGCTCAACAGTCAACACCCTCACTTGTCCCAACAACCCAGAAAGCTCTCGATCCTGCGCATCCAATTGAGAACTCATCTGCTCCAACTGCTCATACGCCTGCGCCAAGTCCCCCTGCGCCTTCGAAAACGCCGCCTGCGTAGTCTCAAGCGCGGCCTTCGCTTCAGAAAGCCGTTCAGTCTGTTCATCAATTTCGTTGCGGTAGTGGTCTCGGTCCTGATCGACTTTTGAAATCAAGTCGCGGTGCATGGAGATTTTTTCAGCTTGCTCGCGACATTCTTTTTGGTATTGGAGGAGTTGGGTTTGGGTTGTGTCGAGTTTTGATTGTGTTTCTGTGAGTTTTGAGCGGGCTTCTTTGAGTTGCATGTTCTGGAAAATGGTTAGAATTAGGATTAAGTGTCGTGATATAGGCGCAGAAGGAAACTCACAGCATCCGCCAGATTCCCTTCTACAACTCCAACAACTCCAACCAACTCCTCGATCCTTCGTTTGCCTTCCACAACTTCCTGCTCTTTGAATGCAACTTTTGCATTCACAATCTCAACTTTTTCTTCCAAAGCTCGAATCAAAAGAAGCTTGTCTTCAACGTCCTGTTTCGCTGTATCGCGTTCAACTTCAATCTGACGAACGGTTTCTTCAGCGTGAGCTTGGTGCTCACGGTGGCGGAATAGAGTGGCTTTAAGGTCTCCTTGAAGGTTTGATATGTCTGTGAGAAGTGTTTTTTCGCGTTGTTGAAGTTCTTCGATTCGGAGGTTTGCCATTTCGAGGTTAATTTGTAGGGTTGTCGCCGTAACATCAGGTTTTGATTTAGTTGGGCTGGTTTTGGCTTCTTGTTGTGGCGAGAGTGGAGACTGTTGCTTAGGTGTAGTGCTTCCGGGGCGTTGTGGTTGTGGCTGAAGTGGGGACGGAGTTGTGGATGCTTTTGCTCGTAACTTTTGGAGCTCTCCGTGAGTCTAATAACGATGAAGTCAGGCTGGTTTGTATAAAATGATGAAAGTCATACCTGTTGATATAGTGAAGTCATATTATCCCGATCAGCGGTCAGCTGCTCAACAGTTTCGTGCATTTCCGTTAATTGGGCTTCAAATCGCTCCAAAATAGCAATGATATCATTGCGCTCCCTTCAGCCGTTTCGTTAGTTATTGAACTATTTCAGAAACTGACTACATACTTTGTGACAAATCCAAGCTCTCTTTCAACATCTTCTTTTTCAGCTCTCAAAGTTTGTAACTCGTCTTCCAACGGATCAACCTTCTCGCCTGTCTTGACAGCAACGTCTAATTGTCGCCGAAGAGCAGCAACGTCACGTTCAAGCCCAGATCGATGCCGATCCTTCTCTTTTAGTTGTGTCTGAAGTTCTTGAGCCTTTGATTCTAATGCTCTGATATCCTGAACAGAGCCATAAGCATTCCGTTGTTCGGCAAGCTCAAATTCCAACTGTTGAACGCGCGTCGTCTTTTCATTCACGATAGATTCCAAGTTACGTATGGTATTCTGAAACTTCTCAATCTAGTTTTGGGGTGGTAAGTTAGACCTTAAAGCTCAAGATGACTCTCACCTCATTCACCAAATCCAAGCTAAAGTCTTGACCATTAACACTTTTTCGTCCAGCTTCAGCACCACCGCCACCAGAAACAGGTCGTCCATCTCTCAAAAGCCCCTCCTTCAAAACTTTCAACCCTTCCACCATCTTCTCCACCTTCCCAACCCCCAAAATCAATCCCCGATTCTTTTCCCTCTCCGCCTCCAACTCCATCTTCAAGAAATCCCGTTCATCTTTAAATCCTTGCGCAAACTGCGCCTTTTCAGCAACAACACCTGCGCGTTCTTGTTCAAGCGTGTCAATGTGGGCTTGGAGGTGTTCAATTTGAGATTCAAGCTGCTCAATGCGCGCGCGGGCGATAGGGAGTTGATGGATGGTTTGGGTTGGGGATGACGGGGCTCCTTCGTCGCGCATGTAGTCCAATGGTTTCCCGTGTACTTGAACGTTTGAGAATTGGTTCGCACGCGCAAGTTCGAGTTGGGCTCCGAGACGCATGACTTCCTTTTCGCGTTCAACGACTTGGTCACGGCATTCGTGGAGTTGGGATTCGAGGTCTGCGTTTTGGTTTGATAGCTCTGAGACTGTCTTTTCGAGCTGGTCGACGCGGGATTGGGTTATTTGGAGGGCGTTGATTGTGATTGGTTCGGGTGGAGTGAAGGCGGGGGATGGGTGGGCGAGTGGTTCTGTGTTTTTTGTTTGAAGGTTGCATTAGGAGTGTGAGCATTTATGCTCGTTCCGCTCAATGTATGATAACTATCTCTTTGCTTCGCGAAAGCCCATTCGCTGACGCTCACAGCTCCAGAGACATACACTGCTAATTCCTCCGATGATAACATTCTCTTCGCTTCGCGAAAGCTCGTTCGCTGGCGCTCAGAGCTCGAAACGCTCGTCTCGCCCGTAGGCGAGACAGCTCTTTTGTAAGCCCACCACTTATTACCCAGATTTCTCGCTTCGCGAAAACTCGTCTCGCCTGCGGCGATTCAACTCGCGTTTTTGAAGTCCACCGCTATTTCTCAGATGACAAGATTCTCTTTGCTCTGCAAACTCTCGTTCGCTACCGCTCACAGCTTTGACTAGCATACACAGCCCCGAGTCCAACAAAGAATACACAGCCCCGCGTCCAGCATAGAATACACACCTAACCCGGTATCAATATCAATTTTTTGCAGCCTCTCCAACAAAGTCTCTTGCTGCTTCTTTTTAGCATCCAACGAGCCCAATTTCTTTGACGAGTTCCCCAGAGAAGTATCAAAGAGGCCCAGTTTCGCCATGGTCTGTTCCGCCTTCTCTCGATCTTCCGCATTCCTCTTTTGTTCCGCACTCAGTTTCTGGGCGTATTGAGCCGCCATGAATTTGAGGTCATCTTGTTCGAGTTTAGCGCGTCTCTGGGTTGGGTGTGCAGATTCTTTGAATCAATTGAACGAGATTGGCAAAGAAACGCACCAGTTGGTCAGCGGCTTTTCTGTCGCGTGCGTCTCTGTCGTCGCTCATTCTGACGAGATCGAGGTGGACAGCGTTGTTTTCTGCGGTCAAACGCGCGAGTTCAGCGCGAAGGGGCGCGACCTTGGATTTGAATTAGTTTCAAGAGAGAGTTTCAAGAGAGAGTTTGATGTGAAGAGACTGTGCGTCAAACCAACAAACCACAACACAAACACAAACAAACAAAGAAACAAACCTGTTCTCCGAGCGCCGCCTTTTCTCGTCTCGCCTTTTCCGCCTCTGATTTGAATCGCCGGGCCGAGTCGGTCGTCTGGACCAAGTCGGCAAGAAGGTGCCGAATCAGCGCGGCAGAGCTCATGTCGAACGACTCGCGGTAGTCCAACTGCGCAAGTCGGTGCCGGAGAAAGTCGGCTTCGGCGCTGAGCATTGGTTGGTTGGTTGGTTCGTTCGAAGTTGGTTGGTTCGAACTAGTTGCTACTTCGGACAAATTGGAAACACAAAAGTAAAAGGTCTATTTATTCAATACTGTATTTACTCTGTTTAAACAACTCCACGCTGAGCAATCTCGTTACCACCCTGTGCGAGCTGGTATTGTCTACGAACTCCCCATGCAAGGAATCCAAGCTGCAAAATAAAGTCTGAGAAGGAACTGATCCAGTTCATGTCTCCTGAAATGTAAAGGTATGAGTTGACGGACTATTTTAGTAATTATTAGTATGCTAACATCATGTGTGTCCTGGAAATAATCAACTTACGTGCTCAAACACTCCAACTCCAATGAATCCCCAGTACGAGTTTTGAATAAACGAATCAATGATAGTGAAAGTCGGTGTCAACAAAACTCCAATAATAGCAAACTTCATGTTCATCTTCTGCTTCTCTCGCTCAACATGTGGGTACACGACAGCCCAAATAGTAGTGACTCCAAAGATCATATCCTATTTGCAATGGCACAATGTTTAGTACTTTCATCCTATCCAGAATCGATATGCTCAACACAAACTCACCAATGAAGTACTAATGATCTCGAACCATCGACTCACAACAATCATTTTCTTTGCATTCAACGCCTGGTACTGTGCATTCAACTGCCCAGTGTTCACACCATCATAGATCTTGGCGAATCGGTCAACGTAATCATTGAATGGCTCACACTTCCATGGATAGGAGGGCCCAGGAACCAATGCCAAGGTCTTGTTGTCCAACTGGAAGTCAGTGTTTCCACAGATCTCAAAGAGTCCTCCAGTGTGGTATCGGTCTCCTCTCCTGTTGTCCATCATGTTAGCATTGCCATATCGTTGAAGGGGCGACGGGGCGGTGTCAATGGTGATGTTGCAGAAAAAGGAGATCCATTGATTGAAAACCAGAAAGGAGAAAGTAGTGGGTGGCTTACCATGCTGGAATGATAATGGACGCCCACTGGAAACTCCATGAGACACAGAGGAGGAGGAAGACTCCGATGGCTGCTCGTTGGATGAGCTTGTCGTTGATGAGTTGGTGCTGGTTCTTCTTCTTCTTGCCATCTACTTGCTCTGGTTGCTCAACAGCTTCATCGTATTTCTTGAGCTCGATGGGCTGTTGTTCATTGGCGGAGATGGTGGCAACTGCTGGAGTGGGGGCTGCCATCTTGGTATTGTTTGTAGGCTGTTTTTTGGGAAGGAAACCTGTGCGTGCGCAATCCGCAGAAGGATGAAACTATGATGGAGATTTGTTGCACGTGAAATTGGGTGGAGATGGCATCTGACGCCACCAATTTTTTTTTGTGAGCCAGCCATTTTCCATCACTCAAAACAAAACGGATCTCGTTTTCATTTCTCATCTGGTTTTCATGAATCAAAGATCCGTTTTCATCGAATAATGATGAGTAAAAATTGTTATCTATAAGATTTATTCATCTACCAAGAAATTTAATTGGTCATTCTACCATTCCGCTTTTCATACGGACAGTTTTAAACAACACCACGCGCGGCAATCTCATCACCCTGCATAGCAAGAATGTACTGACGTCTCACACCCCAAATAAGAAACGTAAGTTGCAATACGAAATCAGTGAACGAACTAGCCCAGTTCATGTCACCAGATGCATACAAGAAGTTTTGAATGCCACCCTGCGCCGGAAATTGTTAAACTGCATGCAACAAAAAAGGGAAGGGATTACCTTTTCAAAGACACCAACACCAATCATGGCCCAATAAGTGTTTTGAATGAACGAATCCATCAACGTGAATGTAGGCGTGAGCAAAATACCTGATCATCGGTGTGAGATAACTTTGATGAATCAAACGGCCGATGAGAACTTACCAACAATAGCAAACTGCATATTCTTGATTTGCTGATTTCTATCAACGTGAGGATATACAACAGCCCAAATGGTAGTAATTCCAAAGATCATATCCTGCAATTCACCACGTTAGCTTACAAATTCATATTCCCAAAACCTCTTTCTACTCACCAAACTGGTACTCGTAATCTCAAACCACCGACTAACAATAATCATCTTCTTCGCATTCAAAGCCTGCCACTGCGCATTCAACTTCCCCGTATCAACACCATCATAGATCTTTGCAAACCGGTCAACATACACATCAAACGGCTCACACTTCCAATCATACAACGGCCCCGGATACAACTCCAACGTAGTCTTGTTGAGTTGGAGGTCACAGTTCCCACAGATCTCAAAGAGTCCACCACGATGATACTCATCACCTCTCCTACACCATCAACCGTCAGCCGGATCAACATCACACCTTCACAAGAGCGACTCACCAAGCTGGAATGATGACAGACGCCCATTGCACAGACCAAGAGACACAAAGCAGGAAGACAAAGAGGATGGCAACGCGGATGAGCAGCTTATCCTTGATGAACTGGTGTCCCTTCTTTGGAGGCTCTACAATAACTTCTTCCGGCGTCTCTGCTTGCTTCTCTTCGACGGCTGACATGCGTTTTGGGAGGGGGTTTTTTCTGGCATTGAATGGCTTCCGAGTGCCTCTTCCATCTCCACAGCTCAGAACCAAAAAATCGTGCAATTTTTGAGATTTAAACGCCACCAATTTATTCGTGTGCCACTGTCCGTCATGCGGTCGTTAGATTACTGTATCTGTCGTTCGTTTGGGGGGTTTTTTTTTGAGTAGCCTGAGTTCATGAGCTCAAAGCAACTTTGAAAAGCAAAGTTGAAACTCATTCATTTCAGACGCTTAATATTAAACGACGCCGCGTGCCTCAATTTCAATGCGTTGCTGAGCAAGTATACATAATATTTTTGCAAGTCTCAACGACTGGTCTGTGAAGTACTTCACAAGGGGTTCTTCTTGTTCATTACCTAGGTTCAAAGACTTGGCAACAGGGCTTGTATTTATTCTTTTACGTTTTATTATATTGTTATTTTATGTACTTTACTTATTTATTTGTTGTTATGGGGGATCAGCGGTAAATCAGTAAAGATTGAAGTTGTCTATAATTGAAGTGCTGTGGCGAGCATAGAGAGTATATTCAAGGACCCTTCGACAGTCGCTGCGGGTGAGCGCTGTTGTCGACCATATTCACGCCAGGGAATCTCGTTGCGAGTTCTGAGCGATAGTGTTGAACAAGTAGCACAGGTACAATGGGCACAGGAAGAATCTCTAGTTAGGGGACCTGTGGGTTGTAGGTCTGGCCAAAAGTAACGTGGATAACGTCAATGGACCGTGAAGCGCTTAGGACCGGATAACGGCTTCTGGAAATAACCGTGGTGACGTCGTTTAGTCAAAGGGGAGTTGTGCAGCCATGGATCAAGAGGTACAGCGGGGTGATCATGGTGCGACTCGACAGTTTATTATATTTGAGCGGAGGCAGGAACCTAGTTCCCCACGGATTGCTAAACCGAGCATATATAATGACACGTTCTAACGTTTGGACTTGGTCGTTCGGAGCGTAGGAAAAGGAGCTATAGACCGTGTTGAGGTCATGCGGCACTAGTCCTAAAAGCGCTCTTCAGTGGGGTAAGTCGAGCAGCTACGAGGTGGAGTATTTCTTTATTAGTTGTGTTGTTTCTTTTATTGTTATTCTCTTTCCTGTTCTTTCCCTTCCCTTACTGTTAGTTCTACGATGCTCTAACGTGCTTAGGAACCGCACATTTCCCGCTCTGCAATTGGGGCCAATGGACCTGCAGGGTAGGATGGACATTACTTCCAAATCTATAACGATCGAGGTCTGTCGTCGTCCAGTCGATGGATTGAGACCAGTTAGAGGTTTCACAAGGGGGCCCAACGCCAAAAGCGCATCAAATCCTTTGGACACGGAGGATTGATGTTACTACTGGACTTGAGTGTCAATCAGTGACAAACACCCCCAGGCCGTTTATAACCGCCATGGCTACGGATATTGTAGCTGGCCTGACAGGATGTCGCGCCTTTTTACTATTATGCGTTTAACGCTTTTGACCCACGTATAACGTGTATTTAACTTAAATGATAAAAAATTGAGTCCTGGGTATGGAAAACCCACCATCCTGTTCGGAACTTCAAGTTTCACAGAATTTCTTTATTCAAACCTCCGAAAATATATAAGATAAAATACTTCCTTAACGATTTACAGGCAGTTATGTTTGGAGGAGTTGTATTGTCAGGATTCCGACAATTCATTCTTTTGAAGAAACAACAAAGATGGCTACTACTACAGACCACCAAAAGGATTCCTACTTTGAGACACAGACTCTCAAATTAAACGCACATGGCATGAGAATCATTCTCGAAATGTACCAAAGAATCGCACGAGGTCCATTGGAAGAGAATGACAAGGAGTTCCTTCATGGGACGTTTATTAGCTACTGCAAATACAACTATCCTCAATTTTTGAGGGAAGTCTCCATCCGTCCGGACATATACCCCCAGGCCAATACTATACATCAACTTGTTGTAAAGCTGGGAAATGATTACAACAAGCTCCATCCCGACTATCCTGTTGTCATTCCAGCAACATTGCCAAAACCATCGAAAACTAAAGCGCCAAAAGTTGTGCGTGGAAAGCAGCCGAAGTCGGCTGAAATTGTTATCGAAGACCCCCCAAATGATGAAACTCAACCCTCGGCTAATTCAGCTGATCTTACTGCGGATGTGGATTATACGGGACTCGAAGGAATGCTCGGAGAGACGTCGCTCTCGCGCGAGCCTATGGAAGTGGACGGGGATGATCTTGATTTGTCGGTCGATCCTGTCACTGCCAATACGGTCGATCCTGTTACTACTACAGCAGATCCTACCACTACAGCCACTACCGTGCCTTTGGAAACTCCTATTGTCGCTGGATCGTCTTCTTCGGAGCCTGTAGTCACCTGTCGCGAATCAGATTTGAACAGCGTCAACACCGAAGACTCACCTTCCGTTCCCGTCGAAATGGAGGTCGATCAGGACGTCCCTCCACAATCCCCGAAGGGCAAGGCCGTCTTGAAATGCCAGGACGTCGACGTTCAGCCATTGGACGTGCCCGTTCCAGTGGTCACCGCTAATTCCCCCCAATCCTGGTGCCTCATCCAGACCCGTCCCAGTATCGGAGGTCGACGAGATCGTCCCTATTCCGGCTGCGATCGTTGATGCCGTGAATGCCTCGTCGAAGTTCGGTGACTTTCTAAACAAGGTTTATACCTTAATTAGAAAAGAAAAAATCACCTACGTGGAACTACAGGACAGCGAGCCCCGGATCAAGGAGAAGTTCCCTAACTTCAAAACGGACCTGACTCGGAAAACATTCAGTCGCCAAGTGTCTGTCAACGAGCCGCGCAACAACTACCAGAACTCTGATCGCGAGTCTCGAAACCGCCCTTCGCCAAACCCTCAACGTCAGCGTAGTCGAAGCCCGGATACTTCACCCAAGAGACCTTGTCCAACCGATCGCCGCGCAAATCGCCAGGAGGCACGTCGGCAGTCGAACAATTTGACCACGTCGAGGATTGCCCATATGGGCTACGACGCAAGTACGTATGATCCCTATCATACTTTTATTGGCGGGTTAGTTGGGATAACAACTACCTTGCTGGCCTACTATTTAGTACGCCTTGTCCCAATGATAACGGGGTTTCTTATGTTGATGGAATCAACTAAAACAACGAAAATAATAGGAGTCACTTACCAACACGACAAGGAATTCTGGGAAACCGTCAGACGTATCAGGTTGAGTAAGGCGGCTACCCCAGTTGGTTCGACGTACCAGGATATCAAAGACACAACCCTACGTCTCCTTCAGGAAAAACACGGGGAACACATTGTTCGGAGTGAAATGGGACGCGAGAAAGCCGAACGAGAGCGTCAACGTGCGGAACACGAACGTTCGGAACGTGAATTCGAGGAGGAGTTGCGTCGTTTTGAGTTGGACCAGGACTACTATGGAAGTAACGACCAATACGGAAGTGGATACAGTCACGGTGATCGTGACTACCGCAACACACGAGGAAGTACCTCCAGAGGAGGTCGAGGAGGTCGTGGATCCTGGAATTCCGATCGTGGAAGTTCTAGTGGAGGTATGACACTCTATACAAAGGAGGAACTATTAATGACGTCTAAAATCCAGCTCCTCCCACAATGGGATACGGAGGCCGCGGAGACCGGCAGGAGTAGACTGTTCCTTCATTTCTTTAGTAGTGCGATTATTTATTTTGAGTACCCGCTTGGGTTTAGACCGTTCAATAGAATTCTTTTCTCCTGTTTGAGACTTATGAGAATTTTTTCAAGAGGCGGAGCCTTGACAATTCTATTCATTCTTCAAACAAGTGTCACTGTAGCAACCTCACCCAATGGCAACTACAACGAGAACAATGAAAACGCGATCGATGAAGCAGCAACAAACTGCCAGTACGGAGAACGAGATCATAGATCTCATGAATCGCATGGCGATAGCCGAAACACGTTCGGCAAAAAAGACACAGCGAGCGAGAGAGAAGTAGGATATTTCGCCATCCCAGTCATTCTGACTCTCGCAATACTAATTTTTACCTGGAATTTCAATCGCCAACCTAGGCTTGTTCGTGAAATGCCTCAGAAACTGGAGTTAGGCGAAGCCTTTGAAATCCACATACGTCACCGAGACGAGAACGACGTACTCTACATTCTCACGGACGGACGCGTTTTGTACAGAGATTTCTCTGAGGAAAGGAGTATCCTACGTCCGTTCCTTTACCAGGCTGCCTATCATTCACTGAAAAGCGACGGCTCTATCATGCAGTTCTTTAAGGACGGGCAACAAGAAATCCAGTATCTTGAAGAAAACTATTCGGACGTTGCTTGGAACAAATTGATTGTATGCCTGCAAAACTTCAAAAAGCACTTGGGAATCAGTCACTATCGATGGACTCAACCTAAGTACGGATTGATGGAATATTTATCAATGATGGGAGTCGTGTATGATCACGAAGTTGTGTCAACTCCAATGGAGACGACACCCTCCAAAGTTTCTGGATCTCGTTCGAGGAAAACGGACTTCCTTGACGAAATAGATGTAGCGCTGGAACCCTTTACGTCCAGCAAACAGTCGTCACCAACAAAAAGTATGTTGGCAATTGCGAATCTGTCACCCGAGAAACAGAAAGCCCTTGCCCTCGACATTGCCAAAGGACAATTAATTGCGACCGTTAATAATGAACCGGACGAGGAGGAAACCTCGAGTACCGACGGACACAGTTCAGAGGACAACAGTCGTAATTCGAAAAGGAATTATTCTTCTAAAAAGCTTCCGCCAAGAGACAGCGACGACGACGACTCTTCGGACCCAGAAGGATCTGGTTCGTCCAACAACTCTTCGAGCGACAGTGATAATTTGTCGTCTGAATCGGAAGTCGCTCCTTTGAAAGGCCCTTCATCGCCTAGGAAAGCTGGTGGTATCTCTAAGAAAGAAGGTATTATCCGAGCAGTGGCAAAATTGACTGACTCTAAGTCATCTTATCAATTGGCTAATAACGCCTTTGTTTCTCTAATAGAATCGCAGAACGCTATGACACATAGCTTCAACGTCATGTCGAGCCAAAGTCTCATCAAAGGACTTCAGGAACAACAACCGCCGTTAACGGACAAAGCATCGGCGCAAGTTTGGCTCGAAAAGGCGGAAATGGCGAAACGTATGCTCTCACATGTTTTCGTGGACGACAATGCATTTGTGAGAGGATTTTTGAACGGAACAAAGTTTGACGGTTCGATTGGACGTCAAGTGCAACTGATATTGAGTCAAACAAAACCGGGACTCAATCTTTGGAAGTCAATCAAGGATTTTCTCAAAAAGACTGCGGAGTCTCCATTTTCGGACGAGACCCGCAAGAATAACTTTATTAAGGACTTCAGACTTAAAACTGTGAATGCTACCGAGATAGGCTGCGAAATTGATCTCGCCCATATTACTCTCAATGTGACACTGAGCAATAAGGACAAAAAGCAAGCATTGTATAATGGCTTATCAGTAGAATACCAGGCACAAAAGTCACATCGCATCATGAAAGCCTTCACGTCCCTCCAAAACCACAAGTTTAAAGTTGTAACGAAGGAAGGAAAGTCCAAGAAAGTCATTGAGAAGTGTAAATGGAACGACAAGAAAGTTAGTTTCTACGACCTCATTGGATACTTGGATAAGACAGAAGGATGGGGTTATGACTTTGCTCTCATGAACGACCATTATTTGTCAGGAGTGTCAAAGACACAGGATTCTACTGTTCAAAAGGAACGTACCCAATTTCCTTCGAAGGTAGAATCACCGTTTCAACAGAGTCGAACGTCGGTACAACCGACTGCTCCAGTACAACAACAACGCCGTATTATCCCGCGTATGCCAACCCCTTATCATCAGACGCATATTGTGCAAATGGGTTATGGTGATCCGGACGCATTGGGAGTACCGCCGAACATTTTCGAAACTCATCTTTTGAGCATTGCGCAGACGTACTACAGTATTGAGTTGGAACCGTATGGTTATGAGCCATATACTCAAGCGGAATTGGAGTCGTATGTTCAAAGCTACGTGGACAATGTGAAATGTTATGGATGTGGCGAGATTGGTCACTTCAGACGTAACTGTCCAAATGCACAGAGTAAGGAGACCGAAACAAAGTTAGAATCTAACTATACGGAAACACAGAAAACAACAACTCCCCTTCAGGAAGATCAGCATATGGTCAAGGAATCCAACCCACCGGAACAACCCCACACCAACGTGCAGGTTCAAACCGAGTTGGAACTTCCAGTCAAGGAGATGTTGCTTAACAGAGAGGAGTCTCTGTTAATTTCTGAAGTTATTTCACCCATATTAGTAGTTCCCTCTTCTGATTTTAGTACCTTACTCCCTGTCGACGACTTAAACTTGGACGTGATTGGGGATTCCCTTGAAACCTTAAACACAGTAGATTCGAGTTTAATTGAAGTTGCAATAAATGATGTTGGTGTTCGAAATGTTTCCTCTTCGAATGATGAAACTGCTGAAGCAGACACAGAAGTAGAAGAAGGAAAGACTACAAAAGTGTTTAGGGCTGAAGAAATAGTGGATCCAGAATCATTAGCGTTTCAGGCTCAACTATTTCCATCCATCGAACACACGTGGACGGCCATTCCAAAAGTCAAGGTCGCCGCGACGCCGAAACTACCGATGCATAGATTCCCGACAGTTTTGAAACCTTCAAGGTATTTATATGCGGAACAACCTTTTACACTTGAGGAAATGTGTCGCGAAGAATTTCGGAACGTAATGAAACCCAAGAAACGGGTTACAATTGGAAACACTGTCGTTGCAAGATTTCAGGACGACTCTTTTGCAATCACAAGGATAAGTGACACGCAATCGTGGAATGCTGAGGAGTACCTTCGAAATGCCTCGCTCGATTGGAATAAGAAGAATCGACGATACACTATTTCAACATTTGCAGGAAATGTCGGAGGAATAGACATTCCCAACGTGATGGGAGATAGCTGTAGTAGTTGTGGTCTTATCACTTTAGATTTAGTGAATAGACTCCCGACGAGACCCTTGGTGTATAAGTACCCGCGACCTACATCAACAAGAGGGATTGGTGGTGAACAACCACTTTTAGGATATGTAGACGTCGAGTTCTGTCCAGGAGAAACTTTTCTACGTTCCCAAGTCCAAAAGATTCGACTTCATGTTTGTATGGAGATAGCGAAAGGACGCGACGTACTACTTGGTACACCACAACTCGATCAGTTTGGAATAAAGTTCAACTTTGAAAATGAAATGGTGAACTGGAAAGATAACCAGAAATATGAGTATTATCTCTATGGGGATGAGAATATTCCTATAAAGAAACGGGTTTCGCGTTCAACACCAATCAAGTTTTACGAAACTATTTACAACCCAGAGTCTTTCTTTGGACTTGTTTTCACAGAAGACACGGTGTTTGAAAAAGGACCTACAAAAATTGGTGTTCATGTCTCATTTCCAAAGGATCATGGTTTAATGCGTGATGACGTCGCTGAGACTTGTTTAGCAATGGGTCTTAGACAGATGCAGGATAGAGGCATTTATCCTGAGAGCCTCGCGTTTAAAACAAGTGATTTATTGGAACGAGATTCTATCAAAGTACCTGTCCTATACGTTGGCCAGAAGAAATTAGTTGTAAAGAAAGGTACACCACTAATGGATATAGATAGTTGTGCTATGTCAATGGTGAGTATTGTGGATCAGATTCCGCAATCTCTACTGGAAGACTCTTTTGCAATGAGTGAGTTGGCATTGATTTGTCAAATGCACAATCCAAAGAGTATGGACGACGTGGAAAAGATTCTAAAACGTGAGCAGGAAGGTGTTTTCGATATAGAAGACCGTTCACATCTCTGGCAACACTTCGGAGACGATGGCGACTTCGAAGAACACCTATGGAAAAATGTGTACGAGGAAATTCCCAATGAGGCAGACTCCTTGGATCCATTACCTCGTGCAATTCAAAAACTCAAGGATTTTGATGAGTCTCAGAAGCTTAAGAATTTGGAGAGAGTCGATGAGTTTGATATGGTTCCATCAAAACCAGCAACTAGAGCTTCGAACTTAACCTTTGATACTGATATTATTGAAGTGGATGATGAAATCGACATGCTCCACACAAAACACCCAAAGTCAGATGAAGTACAGGAAGCTCTCAACCTTTCGGAAGCCAAATCGGCAAGGCAGCTGTTTAAAGGGCGTTTTACAAAATATCCCCTTTTTAAATTTGCGCGTAAGAAGGAACAAGTCACTTTATTCCTCTCTATTGCCAAGGAGGCTAAGAAGCGCGAACTTGAGGAAACTCAGCGTAAACTTGACGCAGAAGCAGAAGCTGCTCAGAAAGGAGAACTACCACAAGGAGAACCGGAACCAAAGGTGACACCACAAGCTATTAAGGACAAGGAAGTTGATAACATTATCATGGATTCAACACCTACGCATGACACTTCAAAGGAAGATAAACGAGACTATATTCGCGAACCAGCTGCAAACTCAGATGAGGAGCTGATTGCGAAATTTGATCTTTCGCATATGTCAAAGTTGGAGCATTTAGTTGACACAACCGATATTAAGGAACGCTTAATCAAGATAATTCTGAAGTTCCCTGGTGTGTTCAACAAACATGTCACAACAGGTCACCTTAAGGTACCTCCCCATGAGATTGAAATCAAGGAAAATGCGCGTATACCTAGACAGTATCCCTATCCAGAAGGACCAGGTCGCGCATTAGTTATATTGGAACATATTAAGAAGATGAAGGAAACTAATATTATTAGCCCTTCAACGTCTGCTTATGCAGCACCCGTAGTACTTGCTAAGAAACCAGATGGAAGTTGGCGATTTTGTGTTGACTTCAGAAAGTTGAATGAAATAACGGTACCGGATAGGTACCCTCTTCCGAACATAGACGACATGTTTGGACTGGTTGGCAATAAACTATTCTTCAGTTCTGTTGATCTGGAGTCAGGATTTTGGCAGATTCCACTGTCACCGGAAAGCAAAGAGAAGACAGCGTTTATAACATCACAAGGATTGTTCCAGTTTGAAGTATTACCTTTTGGTTTAACAAACGCACCTCCTAGTTTTCAGCGAGTAATGGATACTGTACTTGCTAACTACAAATGCGTATTTGCATTAGTTTATATCGATGACATTATCATCTATTCTGATAATGCGGAAGACCATCTTAAGCATATCGAGTTAGTGCTTCAGAGATTAAATGATTATAACTTGAAGATCAAACCGTCGAAATGTCAGTTCTTTTACACAGACCTCCCATTTCTAGGTCATGTCATCTCAAAGGAAGGATTGAGGAAACAACCTAACAAAATCATGGATATTGATAATTGGCCTCAACCCAAGACTAAGAAGCAACTGCAACAGTTTCTCGGATTTGCAAATTACTTCAAGAGATATATGGAAGGTTATGCAACAAAAGCAGCGCCCTTGTTCAGACTGCTAAGAGACGACATTTTCTTCGATTTTGACAAGAGTTGTAAAGCCTCTTTTGCAACCATTAAGAAAGCGTTAAAGGAAGACATAGTTCTTGCAATCCCAACAGTAGATGATGAATTCATCATTGAGTGTGATGCATCAGGCTACGCCCTTGGCGGTGCCCTCTATGTCAAGCGGGGAAATAAAAAGGAACCAGTCGCTTTTATTTCCAGGACCTTATCACCTGTGGAACAAAGATATAGTAACACAGACAGGGAAGGACTTGCTGTAATCTGGGCTATCAATTCATTTGATAGATGGATTTGGAATAGGCCAGTTACAATCGAAACAGACCACTCAGCTCTCTTACCTCTCTTCAAGAAGGGTGAGCTGACAGGGCGCTTTGCAAGATGGGCATATGCACTTGCAGACTACGACATCACACTACACCACGTAGCAGGGAAAACTCAGTTTGTGGCTGATGCCCTTTCAAGAGTGAAACTCCATAACAAGGATACATTATCACCTCGGAGAGGTGATGCTCAAAAAAGTGGGACCGATGGTCAGGAGGTTGACCAAGATGATTCTGACACTGAGTCGGATATCTCAGCAGAAACAGCCAACACTGTCTTGATGGAACACCCCCCACTCGAAACATTTTTAGATTGCTATATGTATGGACATCACAATCCAACGCCTGAAAAAGTAGTGTACGCTGGAAACAGGTTCAAGAAACTTTATGAGTCTATGTTGAACAAGACTGAAATGAAGCAGGAAACAACCCATCAACTAATTACGGAGCTTTCAAAGCGCATGATGCGCCGGAAGAGTCGAGACAAGACTATCCGTTCGGTTGATGACATCCGTACATCGCTAAAACCTTTGGGAGGCATAAAATGCCCTTCAGTAAACATTTCGAATGAGAACTGTAATGGCCTGAGAAACTTGTTGAAGAAACATAATGATAAGCATGGAATAAGTCCAGCATTTCATACGGTGGATAACATTGAACACTTTCTCAATCAAAGCAAGAGTAGTATTTGGTGTATACAGGAAACAAGAGTTGGTAAAGACGGCAAAAGCCAGAAACTTGTTGAATCATTGAAGAACCTTCCAAATTGGAACTGTTCACTTAATGATACACAAACAGGCTATGCAGGTGTTGCCATACTTTGGAGGAAGGAGTTGAATGGAAAGTTTGACTCTGAATTGGTCAAGACCGAAAAAGGTCCATCCGTTAACGAGGAAGATGAGGGTCGTATCTTGACTCTTAAACTAGCAGACTTTGCTTTTGTAACAACCTATGTTCCTAGTGGAATGCGTAAGTCAGAGCGCCATGAATATAAGATGCGCTTCCTGGATAAACTCAAGAAGTACTGTGACTCTCTGAGAGAGCGGCACTATGTTTTTGTCCTGGGTGACTTTAATATTGCACCAACAGCAGAGGACTTACTCCCATTTGTAAAGGAGGAAGGCTTTGAAAACAGGTTCCCTTCATCTATAACACCAGAAGAACAACTTTGGTTCTTGAAGATGACTGAGAACTTCACAGATGGATTTAGGACTAAACACCCCAAGGAAATGGGTGCCACTTGGTTACTCAAAGGACTGGATAAGAAGGAATACCCTTTCTGGAGAATCGATCATGTCTTGGTTGACAAGCGAATCAAAGAGGAAGACTTTGATGTGCGAGTGAATATGGACAAGAGCTTAAGTGATCACTTAAGACTGGAACTCCATGTGAACTTACATAAGTATGGTTTTGCAGATATGCCAGATGAGACCACTTGGCTTGATCCCAAGGCAGAGAGCCCTTTCACCTATGAGTGTAATTATAACCTTGAAACAATACCATTTGAGGGATATGATGTGGCTAGGATTAAGAAGTTGCAAGAAGGGGACGAGTTCTTTAGTGAAGTCCTATTCTTCATGAGGACAGGTAAGACCCGCGAATCCAAGTTCAAAGGAATTGTGCGCACAGCCCAGTCCATGGTTCTTGATAAGAACGGATTGTTGTACCATGTTGCTGAACTTACTTCTAAGACAGTGAGGCGACAACCAGGTCGTATAGCATTATGCATCCCTGATGGGATGAGACAGGAGATATTTGACCGTCACCATGCCGACCTTTATGGAGCACACTTGGGTTATTCGAAGATACTACCAACTTTGTTGGATAGATTTTGGTGGCCTTCAATAATTGAAGACTTTAAGTCATACTGTGAGAGTTGTGAGACGTGTCAAAAGACAAAAGACCACCGTCAGAGGAAAGGATATCTTCACCCCATACCCATAGGAAATTACCCCAATGAGCGTATGTTCGTTGATTTTGTAGGTCCCTTGAAAGAAGGCTCAGAGACAGGCTGTCAGTACGTCATGGTGTGTATTGATAGTTTTACAAAGTGGGTTGAAGCTGTTCCTATCCCTGACCTCAAGGCTGAGACGGTGATAAAGGCCTTAGTGACAGAAGTATTTGTTAGAACTGGAATACCTGTGTTCCTTCACACAGATGGAGGCGCACCTTTCAGTGATAACTTGATGAAGTTGTTGTCAAAGGCCCTAGGTTTTGAAAAGACATTTACTGCACCCTATTGGCCGCGAGCTAATGGTACAGTTGAAAGAGTTATTAAGACCTTGTCTCAAGGAATAAGGGCTTATATCAATAAGTATGAGTTTGACGACTGGGACGAGATACTCCCATTTGTCCTATTTGCGTACAGAACACATGTACATTCGACCACAGGTGAAACACCTTTTTATATGTGGCATGGAAGGGATGCAAGGCTGCCCACAGACTTGTTTTTTGGGGTCAGCCCTGATGACGAGTTATACCCAGATGAGTTGGATCTCCTGGATATAGCAGAAGTCAATAAGGAAACGGTATGTAACGTTAACACTGAGTTGGAGGATTCTAGCTTTACACCTAGTCACAGTGTTAGTGATTGCAGACCAGTGGATTATGTTGAGGAAACCCACACATCATTTATGATGATGAAAGGAGAGCAACCCCAGTTCCCTCGAATTGCAGTTGCAAGGTTTTCCAACATGAAGCAGTTCAAGGATAAGTTATGTCTTAAGATACATGGTTATAAGAAAGATGTACCCTTTTGGCAAGTGCTAAAAGATGCCTATGAGACTTTTGCTCTAGATGTGTTAGTCTTGGTGTTTGAACCCAGAGGCAAAGGAAATGCTAAGGAGCATATACCGGGGTACTTCTTCTTGAAGGACGGAACCAGTGTTGATCTTAAGGGATCTTATCGTATTCGACCAGGACATACCCCTTACTTGATTAAGTTAGATCGTTTCCCAGCACCTAGAGTAGTGTCTATTTATAGTAGACCAGGAATTGTTCACCCTGGACCTCCCCCAGAGTCGCTTGGTGACATATCAGAAATGGCTATTGGTCCTTACCTTTCACTGAAGATGGGATTACTTACTTGTTCCTACCGTTCATTTGGAACTGAAGGTGCACGTCCTACAGATTGGAATAGTATCATTTTTGATCCGCGATTTGAGAAGATAATTATGCTTGAGGATAAACCTGTATGGCAAGGGTCTGGAGACTTCAAGTTCCTCCGAGCACCTTGTCTAGGAATTGACTTTGCATATCAGGACTTAACATATAAGACTGTCCTTAGTCCACAAGTGGATGACCAGAACTTTGACCTAGAGACTTTCCTTGTTCAGGATAATGAGGAATATGCTGAAGAAACTAGTGAGGAAATAAGGAAACTTGTCCTCCAGAGGTTGAGAACTGGATTGAAGGCTGCCTATGATGTTGTGAAGGACAAAGTAATGCAAGCACAGGACAAGTTGAGAGCAACATCCTTAGAGAAGGACAGGGCTCCTTACAGTTTTGAGATAGGAGATCGAGCATGGTTAGCAGTACCTATTGAAGCTGAAGCTCAAAGACTGAAAGTAACAAAGAAGTTTGTCCCCAGGTGGGTAGGCCCTGTTAGGATCTATGACCGCTCAGGAGGGGATACGGAAACCCAATACACTATCATAGAGAATTTCCCTGGACGAGTAATTGTTGTCAGGAAAGTACATGTCAGTAGACTACGGCCCTTTACACCGACAAGGCCTATTGATTCAGCAGCAAAGGCACTGAAGGACTCCAATGTTAGTTTTGAGGATGAGATGCACGAGTATATGAAATATACTATCACAAACCGCCGTCCAACAGATTCTTACCAGTCTCTTGATGAGACCCATGAGATGCTTCGTAAGAAGTTTGATCCAGAGTGGTCTGAGATTGATAGATCAGATCCACTTTATGTTATATCTAATGTGAAGAAGATTAAGTTTGAGAACCGTGCTTACTGGTATCTTGTGGAATGGCTACATCAGAACAAGTCCAGGAATACTAGTTGGCAACCCCATGCAGGAATGCCTGAGGCTATCCTCAATGATGTTTGGGATAATTCAGTTAAGAAGACAAACCCTGAGTATTATGAACTTTACCAGGACTGGCTGAATGGAGAATGGACACGTACCTCACCTATGCCGAAGCTACTCAAAATTGATGATAATCTTTTGCTGACACCGCAGATTGTGAAAGCTGCATTTGCTGGCACTAAGTCTACAAGGAAGAGGACTGTGACACAGAGCAAGACCAAGGAATCTGAAAGGAAGACCAAGACTGTTCAACAGTCAGAGACTACTGTAACCTCCAAGGCTAGAGTCTCACCTAAAGTGAATACACCAGCAACGCAACATAATAGGACACTGAGAGAACGACCTACTGTAAAGTAAGGATATATGTTGCCTTGTTACAGATGGATAAGTCAGGATGACTATTTGTAGATATTGAGGCAAGAGATGTTAGGTGTAGGGTTATTTGGCGTTTCGGTTTATTTGGTATGGTGTGTATTTAGTGTTGTTACTTATAAGGTGTTATTTTAGGTTGCAGGCCTTTGAATACTAGCTTGGTGAACTTTAAGGACAAACCCTCCAGTGACGAAACCCTAGGTCCCTCACATTTCATGCTTAACGCTACCCAGCGGTGTGATTTGTCATACCTCATATATTTAAAATATTATTCAACATCTTGCTGCTTCTGACACGTACCCACGTGGCTGACGGAGCAACCACAAGATTGTTTTTGGGGTCACTGTGAAGTACTTCACAAGGGGTTCTTCTTGTTCATTACCTAGGTTCAAAGACTTGGCAACAGGGCTTGTATTTATTCTTTTACGTTTTATTATATTGTTATTTTATGTACTTTACTTATTTATTTGTTGTTATGGGGGATCAGCGGTAAATCAGTAAAGATTGAAGTTGTCTATAATTGAAGTGCTGTGGCGAGCATAGAGAGTATATTCAAGGACCCTTCGACAGTCGCTGCGGGTGAGCGCTGTTGTCGACCATATTCACGCCAGGGAATCTCGTTGCGAGTTCTGAGCGATAGTGTTGAACAAGTAGCACAGGTACAATGGGCACAGGAAGAATCTCTAGTTAGGGGACCTGTGGGTTGTAGGTCTGGCCAAAAGTAACGTGGATAACGTCAATGGACCGTGAAGCGCTTAGGACCGGATAACGGCTTCTGGAAATAACCGTGGTGACGTCGTTTAGTCAAAGGGGAGTTGTGCAGCCATGGATCAAGAGGTACAGCGGGGTGATCATGGTGCGACTCGACAGTTTATTATATTTGAGCGGAGGCAGGAACCTAGTTCCCCACGGATTGCTAAACCGAGCATATATAATGACACGTTCTAACGTTTGGACTTGGTCGTTCGGAGCGTAGGAAAAGGAGCTATAGACCGTGTTGAGGTCATGCGGCACTAGTCCTAAAAGCGCTCTTCAGTGGGGTAAGTCGAGCAGCTACGAGGTGGAGTATTTCTTTATTAGTTGTGTTGTTTCTTTTATTGTTATTCTCTTTCCTGTTCTTTCCCTTCCCTTACTGTTAGTTCTACGATGCTCTAACGTGCTTAGGAACCGCACATTTCCCGCTCTGCAATTGGGGCCAATGGACCTGCAGGGTAGGATGGACATTACTTCCAAATCTATAACGATCGAGGTCTGTCGTCGTCCAGTCGATGGATTGAGACCAGTTAGAGGTTTCACAGGTCATGAAAGTATCTCGACACATGCAACGTTGAAGCGTTTTAGTTACCAAACTTGTTCTAATAACCGAATCACTCGAACATATTCGTCGAACGATTCACATTTCCACAGTTCGAACGTTGTTAAGATGGCTGTAAATCAGTATTCGAATTCGTTGCTTAAAAGGAAGCGGATAGATGACAAACGGCTACGGTAAGAAGAAAATGGCATAATAATATCTATGATGCGCACACTCAGCTTTATTTTATTCTTATCAAATCTAAACAACCCCGCGGGCAGCAACCTCATCGCCCTGCAACGAAAGAACGTACTGTCTTCTAACACCCCAACAAAGGAAACCAAGCTGCAAGGCAAAGTCAGTAAACGAACTAGCCCAGTTCATGTCTCCGGAAGCGTACAAGAAGTTTTGGATTCCTCGCTGATTGATAAAATTCAGCACATTATTTATAACACAGTCAAGAAAGAGGTAAACCAGCAATACCCACCTTTTCAAAGTAACCGACACCAATCATTGCCCAGTATGTGTTCTGAATAAAGGAGTCCAACAATGTGAATGTAGGGGTGAGCAAAATTCCTGTGGGCGGTGTTAGTGTCTAATGGTAATTCAACGTCTCGCCAACTTACCAACCAACGCAAACTGCATATTTCTGATTTGTTTCTTTCTATCAATATGTGGGTACACAATCGCCCAAATAGTCGTTACTCCGAAGATCATATCCTTGAACAAGATTGATCTGGTTAGACATCTGTTGTATGTATCAACGCAAACTCACCAAACTAGTACTGGTAACCTCAAACCAACGACTAACAACAATCATAGTCTTTGCATGAAGAGCTTGCTTCTGTCCGTCGCCCGGCACACCCTCATAAATCTTTGCAAAGCGGTCAACATAATCGTTGAATGGCTCGCACTTCCATTCATAGAGCGGACCAGGGTAAAGCTGGTACGTTGTCTTGTTGAGCTGGAGGTCACAGTTTCCACAGATTTCGAAGAGACCTCCTCGATGATACTCATCTCCTCGCCTACAAAGGTGAAAGCGGTCAATTGGATGAACCGGACTTACGAAAGTTAGAGCTTACCAGGCTGGAAGGATGACGGAGGCCCACTGAACCGACCAAGAAACACAGAGGAGGAAGAAAATGACGATTGCCACTCGGATCAAGAGCTTGTCTTTGATGAACTGGTGTTGAGGCTCTTTCTTGGTCGCTTCCTCTGGCTTCAATGTGGCGTTGACTTTCACTTGGGCCTTGACATCTTCCATGGCAATGTCTTGTTGTTTGGTTGCGGCAGTGGCCATCAGTGCAGTTTCTGGGCTCGAAAAAATTATTGGAGGTGATGGGCTGATAAAGGAGTCGACTCTGCTGACGCCACCTAGGATCTCTCAGAAATCTCACGTTAAAGAGCTCTGCATTGTTGAACATGAAGAGGATAACTCGACGTTCTTTTTTTTTTGATTGATCAACGTTGGACGGAGTAGGATGAGGTTAAGATGAATGATTGGTTACTTATGAGTGGCGTTCTGGTAAAACGATACAAATGTTCGAATCACCGCAAATACAATTCAAGAACAAGGAAGGCTTCGGTGCGTTCGTTTGGAAAACAATTTCTGAGTCAACTGGAATAATCAATAACAGTTCTCAGCTGTGCATAGTATAGTAGTGATTTGTTGTATTAATTTAAGATAACATAGTTTTTATACAATTCCGGTATCTTCCCTTATCTCGAACATAACCAAACCTATGTTTGTTCATTAACTGACGGAATTTAAGACTTAGGTTGAATAAGACGTAGGTTGAATACATTGTGGTTGAAGAAAGCACTGTTGTCAGAATCTGGCTATGCCCATCGGTTTTGTTCAATAATATATAGGAAGAGAAATCTTCTGAAAAACGCGACAATCGAGCATTGTCCTGCCCCGCCCTCCCCTGAACCTCATAAGCCGTCGTTCAGCCTTTCTATACTCGATGAGCCCGACTTACCGCTACCGCACCGAGTTATTTGACAAGTTATGAGCCCAGGTTTATCGCAGTATAGTAAGATGAATAGCAACTCACGAGACAATGGAGATATGCAGCAGAACGAGTCTAAAGTCATCCTGCTTGATTCAAAGAACTTTATTATTTGGAAACGCCTCCGCCTTCTTCGTATGTCAAAGCAAGAGGCTAAAACGCTTGAAGCTTCCTATCAACCCCATCAGAACAATGCAGAACGTCCAGAAGCACCAGAAGAATGGGTGAAAATGTTGAACACAAAGGAAAAAATTGATGAATCAAAAATGAAGGAGTTGAATGAGTCATTCAAATTATATGAAAACAGATTGAAGTACTGGCAACTTGAAGACGATCGTGCAGCAAGTGAAGCTCTCGCAATGACATCGGCTTTGAAAATTATTCATGAAGGTCTCACAAAATCTATGAAAGCTGATTATTCGTCATTTGATACTCCTGCTAAATTATGGGCCGAACTTACACGAATCTATGGTCCCAAAAAACGCAACCAGAATACAAAGATCAAGAATCTGTATAATGCTCTGTATATTAAGCCTAATCAGTCAATGGAAGAATTTCTTGCTGAAGTCCGCAGAATTGAAGATATGTTAACAGCTATTGGTGAAACGTTCCATCTAGATATTAATTCTCAGAAAACTATTCGGCTTAAATTGGATAGTAGATTCTCGGGCGTTATAATGTTGTTTCGCATCAAAGAATACAGCACTGTTGCAGAAATTGAAGAGGATTTAAATGACTGCTGGACTGCTTACTGTGAAAGTATTGAATTGGACAACAAGATTCAGGAGGAATCAACAGCTGTTGCAAATGTTACAATTGGAGGAAAACGACACCGTGGAAACCCTGGATCTGATCAATCAAACAAACGTTATGCTGGTGGTAAACCTCAATGTCAACGCTGTCCCGGATCCCACAATCCAGACTGGGATTGCAATTCTTGTTGGAGTTGTGGATCAATGGATCATATCAGCAGAATCTGTCCGAACAAAACCAAAAGGGGAAGTAATCCATCCAATCCCACTTCTACCTCAAACACCTCAAACAATGCTAACCCAAATGCACTTATGACTGTAACTGCAATAACTGAACGAGCTTCTGAGAAACTGGTGAATGCTGGTCCAAAACATGTTGGTTGGGAACCTTGTGTTGGTCTGCACTGATTTTGATATGTACTGTATTTGGTTTTGTTTTGATTATGTTGTTAACGCTATTTATGTTTGATTCTGCTCTGAAACTGTTACTGTCGAACGATTAAATGTGCTTGCTGTCAACTGTCACGTAAACTGAACTGTAAACTGAAATGTGAAACTGTCCTGTATAGAACTTTAATGTTCTACTGTCCTGCATAGAACTTTGATGTTCTACTGTCCTGTCTAGAACTATGTTGTTCTACTGAACTGAACGTATAGAACTTTATGTTCTACTGAACTGAACTGTATGGAACTTTATGTTCTACTGAACTGAACGTATAGAACTTTATGTTCTACTGAACTGTATGGAACTGTGTTGTTCTACTGACCTGTATAGAACTGATGTTCTACTGAAACTGAATGCATTGAACTTGAATGTTCAACTGAGGGGTATTGGTATATCAGACGGCTTTAATTGAAATGATTACCAACGGATATTATTGAACAGGGGAAGTGTCAGAATCTGGCTATGCCCATCGGTTTTGTTCAATAATATATAGGAAGAGAAATCTTCTGAAAAACGCGACAATCGAGCATTGTCCTGCCCCGCCCTCCCTGAACCTCATAAGCCGTCGTTCAGCCTTTCTATACTCGATAAGCCCGACTTACCGCTACCGCACCGAGTTATTTTGACAACTGTTTTTGGGAACAGTGATTTTCAATTACACTATTATAAAACAAAGTGGAAGAATGAATGGAATTAATGAAAAGAGAAAGACCGCATTCAGAGGATACAGAATATCTTTTATCTGTATCTTTATCAGGTCTTAAATCCATTCTTTCATCCATTTTAAAATCTCCATACCGCACAAAAGCCAGCCACGTTTTCTCTTCCTCCGATTGAATGAGTCCACATCACTAACAAAAAATGACTCTAGAAATCCCCAATAGTGCGGCAGACAAGCCTTCAACTACAGCACCAGAACAGCTGACTGCCATCCCTATCTCAGAAGATGAGAGTGCCCCAGTGCGTAAACCTGGACACTACCTGACGAAAGACAAGAGGTTGATTGTTGGAGGTGGGTGGTACTTTTAATTGGGCCACGGGCCTCACATTGTCGATTGGCTAACACTCCAACGTTCCTGCCTTTGCCATTTTAGTTGTTATCATGATGGTCTTACTTTGCTGCTCTTGGTCGGCTCAATGGGCTTCCATTATCTTGCCGTATTGGTACTAAATTGGTGGCGTTAATGGAGATCATGCTAAATTTCAATCAAATAGGCGTGGAGACCAGTATCACACCGGTGGTCTTTTTCAGGTAGATTCCGTGTCTATATTCCTTTGATAGCGTTCACCTGATGATGATTGTTGTAGATCTGCGGTGATACTGAGTTTGGATATGACCCTGTTGCCATGGACATTTATCCAGATACAAAGCATGAATGGTATGAATTCACTTTATTGGGCTATTATTTCTTACGATAGGCAGGCGTTGCGAGCCTTTTGAACAATACGTTGATCGTTTCCAACAGTTGTTTAAAGATTACAAAAACGGGCCGGGAGACTGGTACGTTCAAGCTGGTTCTGCCAAGAAAATGATTGTTGTCTCTCGTTGGTTTGAAGGTACGTTTTGGTTATGTTATAGAACAAATAGCCTTAAGGTCTTACACTAGCATTGACTACGTCCATGGATATGTTCTTTGGCGTTACTACTGCATACGTAGTTGTTTATCCACACTCTGATCCAGCGAAGCAAACTTTGAACATGAAATTTGCTCTCATTGGTGTGTTGCTCACTCCTGTTTGGACCATCGCTGATCAGTAAGTGCTAAAACGCTATGAATCCTGCGTTTTTACTCATTTTCGTCTGAATATAAGGTTTATCCAAATGTCATATTGGGGTGCAATCGGTGTTGGCTATTTTAACCATGAGGTTCAAAAGTATCTTTACGCTTCTGGTACGTTCCACTTTGCCGTTAAGCTCTATTGAACGACGAATACTATCTGCAGGTGATATCGCGTGGATTTCCTCTGTCATCGATTTGATTTTACAGGTTAGTTCGACATTCTATTCGGAATCCAATATATTGAATCATTGGCTTAGGTGGCTTGCCTTGGGTATGGAGTAAAAAGAGCTTGGCGCGCAAAGTTAGAGGAGGCTGAGAGACGTGGTGTGACTATCACAAGTCATGATGCCGAAAAATAGGTTTCGCTGTAAAATATTGATATATTGAATAACTTGCGCTTTTTGTTGAATTCAATCAATATCAGAAACTGCTTACTGTCTTTTTATTAATGACTATCACTATCTAATAAACCAAGTTGAATGCTTCAGACGCGACAACATCAAAGTCGTCATTGTTGTATTCGTCTCCAAAGTTCTTCTGAGCTGCGAAAACAATTCTGTATGGACCAGGTGGAAGACGAGCCAAACGGAATACTTTGTTGTAACCAATACCAGTCCATTGGTAGATACCGTTGGCCTGAATGGACTGCGCCTTGGCGAAAGTGGTACGTTGCAAAGGCTCAAAGTATCCAGGTCTTGTTCCTCCGTTCAAGATATCGCCATAACGAAGAACAACTGAGCGACTGGCGAATCCGGCCTTCAACAGAGGAGTAATGTCATCACCCTGGTAGATGGCTTGAATTTCAGCAAAACGAGCATTCATTGATGGCAATGGGAGAAGGAAGAGTCCATTTGAAGATGTCATGTTCACAACTGCATTTCTGGCGACAGGAGTCTTGAATGACAAGTCGGGGAAAGCACCAGTTGATGCGAAGGCAGTGATATCACCCTTGAAACCGAGACTTTTAACAGATGGAATCAACCACTTGCTCGCAAGAGAAGCAGATTTGCGGGTCCAGATGTTGCGATTCTTCCAGTCACCAACAACTCCGGCATATGGAATGGAAATAACGTTGTCGTCGTAGTCGTTGACAATCGATATATAACCACCGTAGACAGCATAGAGGCTTGAGTCGACAGAGGGTGGAGTGATTTGGAACGAGACAGTCACGGATTTACCTGCCTTGACGCGAACCAACTTGAAATCCCAAGCTTCTTGCCCATATCCATCGTCTCCGTAGAATTTCAGGTCAGCTGGTGTTGTGTCAGTGAAGGTGGTGGTGGACTTGTCTTGAGTGAAGTCATCACCCGCAATAAGAGCATACACGGTAGCGGCGGCGTTATTGTTCAAGTAGTAATTTTGATCAAACTTGTAGTTGTTGGTAATGGTGAAGTTGTAGGATTGCTTGAGGTTGACAGTGTCATTCAACGCAATCGCACTTGGCAAGACAATGGTCTTGATGGAGGCGGCAGCGTAAGCGTTAATCAAACCAGCACCTTGATAAGATGGTGAGTGAATGTAGTTCTGTCCGTAAACTGGTTTGAGAGACGCGGTATTCTGGAGGTAACCGCGCAATTCGCTGAAAGTGATGTTTCCTTTTGCCTGAAGCACAAGCGCAGCCACACCAGCAACATATGGAGAAGCCATCGAAGTTCCAGACATAACACCGTAGTTTTCATGGAATCCTTGTGCCTTGGAACCCTCTGGAGACAAGGTAGAAAGAACTTGACCACCAATACCACCAAGATCAGGCTTGAACCACAATTCGTTGTCCAACCGGGGGAAGAAAAGTCAGAGAGAGTAGCAGCGGTCTTGATTGGCATGTTCATCAATTGCCAAGTCGCAACAACCTTAGGAGCTTTTCCAGCCTTGATAGCAGCGAGAATAGCTTGACCAGCCGCACGTGGAATGAACATACTTGGAATTTGAGCAGCTCCAAGAATGTTTGACATGGCGTCATTGTTGGAGTACAAAATACAAGCACTGGCTCCCGCGCGTACAGCGTAGCCACAACGAGCGGCAGAACCACCTTTAGCCGTGTCACCCCATCTAATCAGCATAGCTTTGCCGTTAGCGTTGACAGTTGGAACAGCCAAAGTACCATCGTCTTGAACATCATTCACATCAGCATCCAAGTCTAAGAATAGCATGTGAATATTTTCACTGTCTATGCAAGTAAC